>JAUMHR010000075.1:1879963-1891248 GCA_032361145.1 Enteromius fasciolatus | reverse complement strand
CACACATACACAGACACATACCCCTCCACACCCGCATATATAGATATAGACAGATATTTATTTATATTTTATATATATATATATATATATATATATATATATATATATTATAGGCCTATGTGTAAAGCTATAAGACAGTGAAGTTTTCTTTAATCTTGTAAATGGATGCAACATAATATTTGAATGTTTATTTAGTCTGTATTCCTATAAAACAGGTTTCACCATGTTTGAGTACAGTGTTATTAGAAATATGAAACTTCCTTCTATATGTTTCCTAAAATAAAATATACTGTATTTAGTTGGAAAAAAGAGTTGTTGTTTTTTACTTAGACATTTAAATATAACATTGTAAAGCAGTAATTACAATAAAGTGAAACCGTGACATTTTGGTCCAAGGTTATCATATCGTCTCATACCGGCCCATGCCTATTTGCCACATTATTAGTTCATAAAAAATGTTTAGGGGCATAATTTATCAAGTGTCTAATATTAGAGATGTGCAGTGGTTATATACGTGACCAATCAAAAGACTGGTGTGAGTAAGATTTTTAATATTTTAAAAATAAAATCAGAAGCAATGCCTCTAAATAATTTGTACTCAAATGACTCTACAATTTCTTACCCATTTAAATGGTCTCCTGTCGGCTTCACCTGCTTGGGTATAAAGATTTCACCAAAATTAGTTGACTTGTATCAAAACAACTTTGCTCCAATTATTAAGACAATTAAAACAGATTTAGATAGATGGTGTAACCTACCTTTGTCTTTACTAGGTCGAATTCATCTTGTAAAGATGAATTTATTTCCCCGTCTTTTATACCCGCTTCAAATGTTACCTGTTCTCATTCCTAATACAGCTGCATGGTTTTATTCTTTCTTTTATTTGGAGGAAAAAAAGGCCCAGATTGAGATAAAGCTTCTTGTCATTACCTAACCGATTAGATAGCAACTGTCTGCCCAGCTCTTTATATTGGAATGGCATATAAATGACCCAAACTCAGCTTGAATCTGTGCTGAAGCTGCGACACTTGGGAGACTTTCAAAAAAATTGCCAGCCTTAATTAAAGGTAACTTAATCCTTAGCAATATGATAAAAATATGGAGGCTTGTTCGTAAAACAGAAGGTTATCATTCCCATCTCTCTTTGCTAACACCGCTGCATAATAATCCAGATTTCCCCCAGGGATGAATGATGGATTCATACATTGGAAGGAAAAGGGGATTTGTGTCATTGGAGATGTAGTGGAAAACAAACAGCTAATGACCTTTGAGCAAATCGTTGTAAAATACAACCCAAATAAAAAAAGATTTCTTCACATACTATCAGATACGCAGCTTTGTAACTAAAGGTCTTAAAATGCACTCGAGTGGAAGAGCGCATAAACTCTCTTCATCTCGCTCAGTGTCTAAACAGTTTTACGGAGTATTGATAAATGCAAATACAGACAGCTCAGATAAAACCAGGGAGTTATGGGAGAAGGGTCTTGGAGAAGAAATTCAGATCGCTGATTGGAAAGCTGTGTGTGAGATGCCCTCTTATCTTGCCAACATCTCTGCCTGGGAAATGCAGTTTAAAATGGTCCACCGGCTACACGTGACTCCAGCCCGAAGGCATACGATTAACCCTAAATGATCTAATCTCTGTAATAAATGCAAAGGAGTTGAGGGAACCCTATTTCACTGTTTTTGGAGTTGTATTAAGATCCAACAATTCTGGAAGGGCGTCCTAAAGGAACTTGAGAATATATTCCACTGTCCTTTACAACTCGGACCAAAAGCAATTTCAAGGAGTTCACCTTCTGTTATACTGTACCCACAAATGCATACTTATATGTTGGATAACAGATCAGACTCCGTCATTTACTCCGTGGATAAACGCAGCTAAAGCTCTTATTCCCCATGAAACCTTTTCTACAGCATTAAAAGTTGAACCATTCAATTTCTATAAGATATGAGACCCTTTTCTCATTTACCTTGGGGTGAAAGACACACGATTATTAACTTTGGGAATCCAGAATTTAGTATGGAAAGGTTGGAAGACTACCTACTGTACTGTATTGCAATAACTATACTGTTATTTATTTATTTATTTTTTAGTATTATTACTATTATTTTTTTATGTAATTCCTTTATTCCTTTTTTTTTATTTATTTATTATTTTTTTTTATTTCATTATTATTATTTATTTTCTTCTTTAGTAACTTAAGTAATAATTTATGTTGATGTCCATACCATTTGTTTATCAGTCTTGTTAAATATGTACAGCTTGTATGGATGTTTGGAAACCCATGTCAAAACCTGCAATAAAAAATAGTGATTATCGTCGTCTTGAATACAGAGACTGTCTCTGCATTTGATAAATAAAGTTTAATCTCATCATTATGCATTACCATCACTCTGTTCTTCTATCTGAAAAAGTGCAGTGCTCTGCTACAATCTGTATTGTTAAAAGCACTATATAAGTAAAAGTGACTTGACTAATATTCTGATTTTATAATGTTGTCCTGCTTAATATTGATGTAAAAACCATGTTTTTTTCTCTTTCAGGATTTTTGATATATTAAACAGAATTAGATAAAAATAAATACACGTTTGTCTTAACTACCATATTTTATCAATTAAAAGTTAAATTCAGGCAAAATTGGAAATTGATGTAGTTAATGGGTCTGAACTGTTTAGTTCAAAATTCTTTAAAATATATTTTTCTGTTTATAAAAAATGTGTATATTCAAGGGTGAAAAATGTGAGGGTGAGTAAATGATGAAATAATTTTCATTTTTTGGGTGAACTGTTCTTTTGCATACTTGCAGGGGTAATTTGGTCGAAAAAAGATGCATGGTCAGCCTAGTCCATGCTGGATAACAGTATTAATTTATTTCAAACAAACATAAAAAAAAAAAAAAAGAGTCTTACTGACACCAACTTTTTGAACGGTACTGTCTCGGTTCTAGGGATTGTAACCTAAACTGATGTTATTTTCTGTTCTGCCAGAACCCCTGAGCAGATGGGCTCTCCGTCCTATTCCCCTCCGCAGCAAATACAAAGATCTTTCTCTTCTCCTGAGAGTCTGCAGAGACAGGCCATGGTGAGAACACCTCTTCTGCTCATTTCAGACTTCTACATTCAAAACTCGATATTAATGTCAGAACAGACGTAAATGATTGCGGATGGACATTCAAAAGAGGGAAAAAAGAGAACTTGCTTTTAAGTGTGAAATTCAGCAGTCGATCTTCTGCAGTGAATGGATGCCGTCAGAATGACTCCAAACAGCTAGTAAAAACATCACAATCCACGCAACTCCAATCCATCACGTCTGTCTTTTTTTTTTTTTTGTAAGAAAGAAATCTAATAAGACATTTTAACTCCACACAAAATATTCTTAAGTCCTTGGTCTATAATATTGCTTTCTCCGGTGAACAAGTCATCTAATCAGAATCAGGAGAGAAATATGCACAGATCAAACTATTTTCTTGATGTACTGGATTGGTGTGGATTATTTGTAGATTATTGTGATGTTTCTGTTTTTATCAGCTGCTCTGACGGCACCCATTCACTGCCATTGGTGAACAAGTGATTTCAAGTTTCTCTGGATCTTAGATTTTAGTTTGAACTATTTATGTAAAATATGCTCTGAAGCATTTAAAGTCTTGACTTTTTCCTTTTTTAAAAGATGAACAACATGTGGCAGGTTCAGATGCAGCAGTTGCTCCAGCTCAATGGAGGTGTCCAGCAGGGCGTGCAGCAACAGCGCAGTCCTGCAGACAGTAATCACTGGCAACAGGATCGGTCCAGCCAGCGCGGTCATCGCCACTTTCACCAGGACAATAACAACTATCATGGCAGAGATCAGCGGCAGGGCAGTGGCGGGAACAGCTATGACCGGCATCGGCGCGACAGCCAGCGAGGTGACTTCTATCACCATGATGACCGCAGTGGAGGACACAACAGAAATTACCCTCCTGAGAGACGGAGAGACTCTAGAGAGGGACGATGGAAACACTTTTAAAAGCATTTTAGTTCTCCTGTAAGCTTTTTTTTAATCAACTGTTTTAATAGCCTTTTGTTATCCTCCTAGATTTTAATTTTTTTATTTTCATTGCATCTCAACTGTTAAAAAAAAAAAAAAGTTAGCAGTGCAGTTGTACTGCAAAAAAGCACATTTTTGACATGAGGTTAAGGCATTTAGACTGGAAATTGTTTGTAGAGATGCAAGACAAAAAAAACAAACAAGAAGTAATAAAATGGCCATTTTGTGAGCTGGCCTGTTTTAAATGGACATTTTGATCTCAGGGGGATACTTGTGTTTATATAATTTTTATTTTTAAGAATGTCCTTTTTGAGAGATTTCTGTAAAACAGCAAAATGCATAAAAGAACAAAATTTGTTATGTTTCTTTTTCTCTAGAGGTTTGTAATTTCTCATGAAAAATAGAAAAGTAGTTTTCAGGTGTCTTTATGTTTGATATACAACATTTTGGTTCATTTTTACAGATTTTTATTGCTTTCTATATTGCTCTTTTGGGATGGGATTAGGATAATTATTATTAATTCATCAAGATAAGTCTTTGGAAATTTGGAGCAATAACTAATTTTAATACTTTGGTATATACAATTTTTACTGTCACGTGCAACGTTTGATTTCATAAAAATCACTGTTTACTTGTCTTTCTGAATTTGTTGTCTCTTTCTTATGTGAAAACCATTGATTGTTTTAATTCAGGTTCTACAGTTATGTATTTATTAATCTGGTGAGGACAAGTGAAGAAGCTCTAACAGGGATTTCAGTAGTCTATAGGTGGCGCCATAATTGAAGCGAGGATGTATAGTAAAAAAAAATGTATGCTTCTGTGAATAGCTAATACAGGCTTAATACGTTTTTCAAAAGTGAAAATGTATTTGCAAAAAATCTTTTGAAAATTGTTAACATTTCGTTGAGTTAAGTTCCTATTCATATTAGCTCGTTGTCATGCTGGTTTTTGGAACAAGATAACTGCTCTGGTGATGGTCAGATGATCTACCAGCTACAGGTCAAGTCTGCTTGGTCAGATCCTACTTACCAGTAGTTTTTAAGCTAAAGGGGTGGACACATTCCATGTTGCAAAAACACATGCTTTTTACAGACGACCGATCGATATCTAATTCACAATATATTTGTACTGTATTAGTATTCTTTATAGAAAGTGCCCTCACGTGCTCATAGTTTGGTTAGTTGGTTAGGTTTTTTTGTTTTTTTTTTCTAAACATTCAAAAGAAAAAAATAAGACGATATTACCTATAAGATATTAAGAAACATGCTTGCCCAGTTGTATAAACTTCCCACTTCAATTAATGAAAAAAGTTTTAGGAAAACCTTTACGTTTAAACTTAAAACACTGAAGTATTCGAAAGAGAAAAATAAAAATGCTATTGACTACAAAATGATTGCTTTTACTAATGATAGCCTATTGCACACAATCTTTTCTGTTTTTATTCGAAACATATTTGTAAATGTTGCATTAGAACTTGAACTGGAACTTTAACAGTCGTGATTGACGCTACAACAGCTCCGTGACATGAAGCAGCGGAATCCTTTAATGTCCGATTTGAGGTCATAATCTGCCCTTCCGAAAGTGCTTTAGCTGCCATCAGCGGCTCCCGGTGCGTGTGAAGCCGAACATCCCCACAAAGCTCCTGGATCCAGAAGCGCGCTGAGCCCCGAGTCTGCGCATTAATCTGCGGAGGATCGGGTTCTAATGAAGCTGCTGTACTGGGAAACGCGTTATTGAGGAGCTCAGCCTGTGAGCATTCACTGCTTAATTGATTGAGCTGCTTGGCGTCCGGGATCCAGAAAGCGTTGGTTGCTTGTGGCCTGTCACCATCGCCAGTTTTACACCACTCTATTAAAATCCATAGGCTATATTATTGTATGAACATAAATGTATAATGTGTCTGTAAGTACATTAGGTCTATATAGTCTTTAACGTTTAGGAAACTTAAAATAGCAAATCATCATCATTATAATCATAAATAAAAACAAGGTTTCTATCCTTTTCTCCATTTTATAATAGTGCAATAATTTTCCTTCTTAAATTGCTATTTGAATTAATGCATGTGTTACAGAAAAAGAAGGAGAGAGCATATCCTGAGATCTCCTGAATGCTCGTTTCAGTGGCACGATTTTCTGTTTCTATTTTGCACATATAACGTAATTGCTACGTTTAGGGTTGTGGGGTAGGTGCGTACTATGTAAGACAAAATACGTATTATATGCACGCCAACAAAGTGCGTCTCATATGCACGCAAAAACTGCATGTTTAACGTATATTATCTATCTATCTGGGCCTATTTCTAATGCTAATTTACTTTTTTTTCTGCTGGTAACCCCAAGGCACAGCCAGTTTTTACTCCAAAAGGTAAAAAAAAATGTCACTATTATTCGGCTACTGTCTATCTAATCTAATCTCCAGTTCACAGGTGCCATATGAAACTGTACAGTGTGTTTATCTTGATATTCTGTTGTATCCCTCTGTTTTAAAGCCAGCAGCAGTTGTTCTCCTTTCTTCCCTTTGATCAAGGTCTCCAACCAAAAAGAGCTCAAAGCTTTTCCAGTGGAGATCTCTATATTTCCTTTACATAATCCCTCACACTTTGAACGCGGCGGCTGTTATCTCGGATCCTCTGCGAGTTATATTTACTCGCATACATGGGAAAATGATAATCATTTGGACAGGGGACACACGGCTCTGAAAAGCAGAAACCCGACACTGAGCTCTATGAAGGAGTTCAGTGCGCCACGAACATCAAAGCTGCGGTCCATCTGTAATAAGCATCATAATGTCAAACAAAACTGGTGCTGCTGTCTGGAAAGAGCTGTCTTTCTCACTCGTTCCGTAACAAAACCGAGAGAAATGTCTGTTCACCTCCATCATTTCACACGGTTAAGACTGTCTGAACTTGCTGACACTGATATGAGAAACACTTCACGAACACCTGTCGATTGTGCCTCTTAATTCACGAAAGACTCTTATAGAAGCAATGCAGGGAAAATATAGCTTTTTTTCACAACGAATTTTGTTTAAAAATAAAGAAAAGGGAAACTTTTCAAAAATGGGATTATATAGTGTTAGCCTATATAATTATTCATGTCTAGACCCCCACTCTTAACTACTTTTTTTGGATATCTCACTTTTATTGTGTAAAGCATAAAACCTTTCACTACACACATCGCTGTGACTAAAACAACCGTATACTATTTTTGACTTTTTTTTGTCTTTCAATTTACATCTAATTACCCTTGTTCCTACTCCAGAAAGCTACAAACTGTTTAGGCTATTATAAAGACAAACCAAAATGCGTTTCGTCTTATGAACTGAAGATAGGCCTATATTCGCTGTCTTTTATTCTTTAATTACCGATTACTGACAATCGAATATTTGATTGCGTGATTACACTTAATGTTGCAGTAAATGTTTATTTTTTGTAAGCACAAACAAACATTATTTTATCATAAAGACATGTCACTGTCTCCTTCACGCTGTTATCACAAATAATACGCCTATAGAAAAACGTAAAAAAGCTCTAATGCTTTCAAATGTATATATTTTTGTTCTGTTCTCTTTTTTATAATATTCTTTTTTAATGAACGGGTAACTTATATAACCTTTGTTATACTTGTTGTTAACATTAAATATTAATAATAGCCTAATAGCCAAAAACTTTATTTTTGCAGAAAAAGCCACGCGTTTCTGATTTAGCTTTTGTTAGCTAGTAAAGCGCGTAACTTTGCACTTGAATGAATGATATCACTTGTTCTGGCAAGTATTAAATATTTGTTTTACGCGATTGTTGAAAGTTTTAAGACACGCAGGCGTTTCCGTATCGACAGAACTTTTTCACCAACAGCAACACAAACCACAATAGCCTGAATGAAATCATTAGTCAACTTTTCAATTTTAATGACGTTAACACTTTTGTAAACAAATAGCGTCTGGGGAATGTTTACCTAAATGCATTTCATCAAAGATATTTCAGAAAGACTTTCAAAAACATTCGGACTCTTTTATCTTGTAAACTCTGCATCATTATCAACACTGGAAATAGCCTTACAAAATCTGGCCCAGATCATATATACGATTTTAGAGATAAAACTTTCCCAATGTTTAAATAAGTCGCAAAATTGTTTTATCTGCAGAACTTAGATGTATAAAATAAAATACTAATAGCCTACATTAATTATTAAATAACCTGCATGTTGTTTTTTTTCCAACAACAATTAGGCTACCTTCTGCAAGAAGAAGAGCTATCTTAATTCTAAACCCTAATTCAATGTAAGTTTCCATGGATCAAAAAAAAACCAAAAAAAACTGAGAAAACCGGTTGATTGTTCTGCTGTACAGTAAGAGAGGGAGAGGGAGGGAGAGACAGTGTGATTGACGTGAAGTGTGTCTGCTGTTGCACACAGCAGTGCAGTAGTGACAGGATAGTTGGTTTATATAGCGGTGACTCAGAGCGCAGCGCGCACTCGCTGCATGAATGAGCGCGCCGAACACACTGAGCACACTATCAGCGCAGCACAGCTGCAAGAGGACGCCAGAGCCGATCAGATGAGATGTCGTTTTAGATCACTATCTTACGTTGAAAGTTTTACACTACTCTACACTAGAAGGCGATTATCAGAAGTTTAGTGGTGAACGTCACTCGGCGCGTATCTGGACACTATGCATTGTCAAGCAGAGCTGAGAGTCGCGAGCAGCGCGCAGCTGAAAGCCGCCAGAAGACGATACAAGACTTTCATGATCGACGAGATCCTCTCCAAGGAAACTTGTGATTACTTCGAGAAACTTTCTCTTTACTCGGTTTGCCCCTCTTTAATCGTCAGACCCAAACCTCTGCATTCATGCTCGGGTAAGTGACAGAAGCACTTACCTTTTTACTTCATTGTTAAACATGTTTTGTTGTTTTATCATTTTGAATGGACGTCGCTGTCCTACACTTAGCTAGTCTTTCTTTTATTTTTATTTGTTATCTCTTTGCCCTCATACCTAGCTATAAAAATGCAATTGTACTGTGAATCTTAAACCCACCAAAACTGATGTGTTTAACTTTTTCAGTCCGTGTTTTTGTAGCCTAATTACTAAAATCAAACGGAGATAAACTAGTCATAATATGAGATGGAATTGCACAATTGCACAAATTATTATTAAACGATGAAAGCACTATTTATAACGCAACATGCTTATGCAAAAAAGTATATATATATATATATATGTAAAAAAAAAAGACACAAATAAAAAGAGTCACTTTTTTTGTAACGCATTTATTGGCTAATATTGGCACAAATTTGAAGAAAGCTTGCTCCGACAAGCACCTATTTTTACTTCTCATAATGCGTTAATGCAATAGTTCAAAAAAGCTAATATTAAACGAAAAATATAATTGAACTTATATTGTGTTTGTATATACTGAACACATTATAGTATTTCTAAACTCAGTATTTGAAGCAACGGCCAGTAAATCGATAATTATTATCTGCATGTTATCCTAAATTGAACAATACGTCATGCTAAATATTATAAACAATTGTATATTTAACCCATAGATGTTAAACCGCTCCAGCTCTCTTTACGCACTCGGCAAAGTGCGCTTTATCAAGTTCCGATTCATATTCCTATTCAAAACTTAAAATAGTAGAACAATACGAGTATTTAAGTTCAAAACCTGTTTGTAGGTCGTGAGTTAAATTGTGCAATATACACTTTGCCTTTTAATCTCAAAAAACATAAAAGATAACGGTACAGCTCAAAGCAGAATAACTTTTTGCCTTATAAACAAAATATGTAGCCTTTAATATAAAAAAAATATGCGATAGATTTACTTCAGTAAAGATTTGTACCCGATTTGTACATCTTCTAGTTACATTTTTATTAACTTTGTCTGATTGGTGGTTTTTATTATTATTAATATCTCATATTCATCTGCCCCAAGATGCACAGTTTTTTTTTCTCTATTTCACCGCATTTACTGACATACAAATTATACTTAATTATATGTACCTAGTGTATACATATACTATATATATACATATATATCACTGGCCACAGCCATGACAGTTGAATAGGTAATAGTTGAACAACACAGACAGCCCTCCCTTTGAAATATCACTTCTTCCTGATGATTTATCATGGCACAATGAGACGGCACTCATCCTATTTCATTTTTAACGTTTTAGCCTACCGTGTTTTGACCGTTTTTGCCTCCGTGACCTCAGGGTATTGGTGCGCGCGCATTCCCCAAACTGCATTTGTTTCATTCATTTAAACTGTCACATTTATAATGAGTCGGGTATCTGTGGTAAAATAATGACATCTTCTCCTCTTACTCGCCCCAAGGAACACAAACTCTTGGAAGCCACAGGACATTTATCTATTTACAGAACTCTTGCCACACTCTTGACTATGCAACATAGGATGCAGTCAGGTATGACATCCTGAAGCAACAGGTGCAGTGTCATTCCAGCATAATGAGAAGCATTGTGTGAAGTTCATAAGACGTTGCAAAATGTTCCTGGCATGCCATTAATCCAGGTTGTAATACATCAGGCAACATGGGACGCGTAGAAAAAACAGTGTGACCCTCTTGATCATGATTGCATCATGGCAGTATTGGTAGCAGCACCTGTGTAATTAGGTTTAAGGGATTGATTAAGCACATCTGTGAATTCCCACAGCAACTGTGACCCATCCAAAGGTTTAGCGAGGACTTAACTCTGTGGTTTCGTATGTGATTTCCCGAAACAGAGAATCATGATCAACTGTTATTCCATTAATCATTTAAAACTCACTGTTCCTTATACTTGTTGCACATAAATGCTCCCTATATAAACATTTGACATGTATGCTGACAGTTATCCGCACCAGGCCCACCAGTGAAGGCCGTTTTTATGATTTCTTTCCCCCCTTTACAACCAAATAAAATCTGGTCCTGTAAAACGAAGTGTTGTAATTTGCAAGGCAAGCAAGTTTTCCAGGTCAGAATGACTGATCTTGTTTTGCATCGATGGATAGTTGTAGGTACGTATCGATCTTGTTTTACAACACAAAACCATCAAAAGATTTCTCTTCATTTCACAACCAGGCATCTCCAGATCGTATTAAAATCATGCTCAAAAAGCCAATACTCTAGATTTGATACTTTAAAACATTTACGTCACTTTTAATGGTTCCATTAAGAATCTCTAAAATCCATTGCATCTTTTAAAAGTTCTGAAAGCGGAAAAATGTTTCAGAATGTTACAGATTATTAAAATGT
>JAUMHR010000075.1:1868317-1879863 GCA_032361145.1 Enteromius fasciolatus | reverse complement strand
TCCAGATCGTATTAAAATCATGCTCAAAAAGCCAATACTCTAGATTTGATACTTTAAAACATTTACGTCACTTTTAAAAATGAAAGTTCTGTACTGACATTATGGTTCCATTAAGAGTCTCTAAAATCCATTGCATCTTTTAAAAGTTCTGAAAGCGGAAAAATGTTTCAGAATGTTACAGATTATTAAAATGTTCTGTACACTATAAAAGAACAGTTGACTGAATTGTGTTCTAAGCAACCAAATATGGTTCTTCTGTGGAAACCCCCTTAGGAACCTTTATTTTTAAGAATATATAAGTGCACGAAACTCAGTACTAATTACATGCGGTTATTCATTTAGCAGACACATCTATCTAAAGTAATTTAGCATCAAGTGTTGGGGTGCAAAATTCCAAACTAGTCCAGAAAAGTGCAAAGTATCCCTCTCCAATCCTGATGCGTGTTGACAGAGAGCATCTTCACTCCCTCATACCTGCTGTGCAATTTGTGAAATCAGAGACACATCTTCTAAACGGTCGGGATCATGATAAAAATAGCTTTAACAGGTCACTCGCTCTCATCATACACAACCCAACAAACAGACATGCGTGTGTATGTGCGACAAGACATGCATGCAAATGAATACGTACGTAGTATTAGGTCATAAACATGTATGCGAGAATAGGCAGGCACATTTACGCACACATGCTTCCTTCTGTTTGTTCGTCCAGCTGTGAGATACAAGGCAGTGTGAGAGTTTTGGCAGGCCGGGGCGGGGGATAGAATATCCAGCCCAAATATCAGAACGCTGCACACACTGTGTCTTTTCAAGTCGGAGGGGTGTGAGATATTCTATATGCCAGCACATCAATGGATGATACTGCTTAATATAGAATGTAGCTGGCATTAAGACTGGCACTTACTGAAAGGCCATTGGCCCTGGACTCTCCCACATTGAGAGAATATCTGTCGTCACTGCTTATAGTTCTTTCACCACTAGGAGCCGCTGCAAGACGCGCCAAAATACAACGTGAGAGTCTAGGATCAATTAGTCAGAAACAATTAATACATATTCAAATGCACATTTTCCTACCTACACTTCAACATGACTGAATTGGACCCTGAATTCTGATTAAACAAGTTTGTCAACTTGACTCGCCTGCTTCAAAGTATTCTGTTACTGTTGTGACAGGCAGTCTCTGACAGGTTAAATCATTTTTTAAATGTGAGGTTATGTGAAATCCACACAGATTAAAAGCATCATATAATGTTACATAGCCTACTTGCAGCATTTGCATTTCATATTTAACAATGTGTTTTAAAGCGGCAAAACTGAGTTAGTGTTTAATGTATTTTTTGTCGGCATACGGCAAATAAAATCATATACTCACGATTGCAGTTAGATCGATGTAAGATTTGTTACCGAATGTCGTGAGCAAAATAATGAGGCAGTAGGCCTACTTGATAAATTCTGCAAACACAATCAGTTAAATAATCAGCAATATTTAACATAGGCTATATCATTTCTATAGACTATAACAACTGCAAAGCGGCAAAAAAAAGTGTAAACAACAGCCAGATAGGAGACACCAACACAGTCGTACGACCAATTTGTAAGTATTCGTATGACCTCACTCATACGATTTTGTACGATTTGTCTAAAACAAATGTTTATTTGTTTATTGCAAAGGTGTTTATTTTTTTTAAGGAGGGGACACAACACTCTGTTTAGGGCACCCATTTGTCCAGCAGCGGCTCTGGATATAGTTGATGTACTTACTAATTAAAGTTGGTCCGATTCTTAAAAAAGTGAATCGAATCGATATCTAATTTCCTTTTCTTTAATGTTTTAATAGCAGTGTAAGTATTCAGCAAAAATGATGCAAAATAACCCCTTTAGGACCCCTCCACTTTTTGGCTTTTTTATTATTTTGAATGATTAGCCTACCAGAAGTGACAAAGGTGAGGCCCACTCACTTAAGAGAGGGGAGCACAGCATAATAGCAGGTTTAAATTTTTCGTTTGGAGACACGTCTCTCGTCAGAACACGGGAAAGGCTTTTAAGAGCATTTCGTGAGGAGGAGAGACAGATAAAAATCATAGATAGTACAATCTCCTTTGACAGCATGCTGAAAAACAACCTAATAGGAGGATGAGTTTCCTTTAGAGGACTAAATGATTGAGAGACAACCGTCCACACCTCGCCTTTACATTTATCCACTGCAGACAATAAAAGCGGATGTCTTTCAGATGAGAACCAATTATGTTCACACACACATAAACAAAACATACAATTATAGATGCATTTTGTCACAATTGCCAGACCTCACCCATGATGCAACCAAGAGGGTGTGGCTATACACATTTATGGAGACCTATTATCAGGGTATTATGGATATCTATTGTGAGATCTTAGCTTTATTCCCTTTGGGTAATTATGGATACCAAATAATTCACAGGGCACTGTTTCACGTCTAAACATTCATAAGTAATACGATACACAGAAGTACACTGCTTAATGTTTTCCAGAGCTTAGCGCTCTTTTACAATCTGATGGGAAGTTGTTAGATGCCTGGAAGACAAAACAGTCAAACAGAGCCAAATATAAAGCTATCAGCTGCATTGTCAATATGCTTGAGCACATTCAGCTCAAAATCTGGCTTGCAGCAAGGAAGATTTGGAAAAATAAACTCTTTCCATTCACTTGCAGAGACTGGACTCTACCTTATGTTTCTTTTCTTTTTTTCCCCCCTGTTTTTCCTACTTGCTTGATAGGTTTAATAGATATTGAGAGATAAAAACTCAAACGAGCGATGAAGCATTCAATCTGTCACCACTTGGCCCAACCAAAACACAGTGTACCGTGTTACTGAGAGTTCAAACGCACGTCAAGAGCCAAATGAAATCATCTCACTGGAATCCAATCATTCAAGGAAAATAAGACGGGACTGAAAGAGCGCAATCAAGAGCTTAACGCTTGCTACTGTTTTCTGGCCATCGGTCGAGGAAAGGGTAATGAAAGCTTGACACTTGTTCACAACACGTAAATGACAAGTCAAGGTGTTGAACTCAAAGCAAAAGATTTCCTGATACCCAGCATGTCATAACAAGGAAATGTAACAACAAACTGTCACAGGTATTTTTAGGTCGAATTAAATGTTAAAGCTTTTTTTAGAAAACCATTTTCACACTACGTTTCCCAAAACGTGTTCAGGACTTACAGTAATCCAGGAGTACGCCATCACAATACTCATCTCATTGACTCATTTGAGTAAGTTCGTTAATGAACAGGGATCTAGGATACGATTAAGAAGCTCACTGATTGTGTTGTTACCATGTGTAAATGTAAAGCAGGTCTAATGATGCATTTGAAGCAAATGTTTCATTTCATTCAAAAAATGGCATGATGTAATTAATATAATAATTACAAAGAACATGATGGCACAGGGGGCAGCACAGATTAAAACCGACTGATAGACATTACAATGCAAGCGCTGGGATTGATTTTAAAGAAAGAAAAGGGAGGGCAAGAAAGAAAGCTAGAGATGAGCCAGAGGGATGTCATGCCTGAACGTGTTGAATTGAAAGCAATGAGATCATCCTGACTTACATGTGAGTGTTTATGCATTAATGTGTGTGCTGTCCTTCCACTAGTCCTCTATGTGTTGCACTTAACATCTTATTTAACTTTAGGCATATATGTAGTTCCTAAAAACTCCATAGCATTACCAGCCGTTAATAAAATAATTAACTTAACCTACTTTATCTTATTTTTAAAAGCAAACTTAATGAAATGCACATGTTTTTGATGTTTTGCCACCAGATTTACAATTAAAATATGTAAAAAATAATATATATATATATATATAGTACTATAGTACTATATATATATATATATATATATATAATAAAAGGCAACCATTAAAGCATTCAAGAGATCAGTATATTTGCAGCAAACTACTACATGTACAAATATTCATGTTTTTATATTTAATCGACTCCTGATGATTATGTTTCCCTCGGGCCATGTTCAACAAGGAAATGATTTTGGATAAAATATTTGGCTTTGCCACAGCCATTTTTCTTTTTATCTATAAGCAATCAAATGATTAGATAAGACATCCCAGGCATTTGCCGGGATTAAAGAAGATTGCAACCAATTTGCCTGTGAAATGGACATGACATCATGTATTCGTTTCGCCAAACGCTCTTCCATTCTCACCTCACTCAATAAATCTCACCGTCACTTTCCGTGCTTGACGACATACGCTTTTTTTCTTCTTCTGGAAGTATTATATGCTCGCTGAAGCGACCTCTCTCTGCTCAGATGGGCCCGTGTTGCATTTTATGGAGCCTGGCGTCTTGCTGATGTCTGGAAGTAAAAGAGCTGGAGACAAAGAGAGAGAGTTAGAAATATTAAAACTGTAAGGGAGATGGTACAGATGCCCCAGCTGAAAATTATTACCCAGAGTGCATCATAGGAGAGTCGTAACCCTCCCAGAGGTCGGTGTAAAACAGCGGTTACATCACCAGAGCAGACCTCGGGATCAGCCACCTTACATCACACGGGCCAAAACTCTTAACACTTACCTACAGCTTTAGTGAAGGTGGGCTGGAGTTCGCTCGGACATGACGGCTGTTAAAACTCAGGGTTATAGCCGGCTCACTTTAGCAGCTTGTAAACTAGATTTTACAGGCATGTACAATGAGTAATAGTCCTGATAACAGCAGAACCCTTCCTGAAATACACAGCATTATTGATTGATTACTGATTTACACCAAGATGCCAGTGACCTGAATTTTGGTTGTTAACAAAGTGCTCTTCATGTTTTTATATCTGCTGAATGGATTGGAACACACCAAAATGGAATTAAATAATGAAAGATTACAATTGAAAAAAGGTTTTCATTTTTTCAATTCAAATTGAGTAGATAGCTAATAAAAATGGGTTTATAAATCTTGAACAATAGCATTTGATTTCATTTTAACTTTTACAAAAGCACTAATTTAATATTTTAATCTGATATGAAATTCACTGAGCATGTGTTTTACAGTCTTTTTTATTGAATATATATGTTTT
This sequence comes from Enteromius fasciolatus, assembly GCA_032361145.1. Lineage (NCBI taxonomy): Eukaryota > Metazoa > Chordata > Actinopteri > Cypriniformes > Cyprinidae > Enteromius > Enteromius fasciolatus. Next base: position 1,874,802 of record JAUMHR010000075.1, on the reverse strand, counting down.
TTTTATATTAAATAATAAATGTAATTTTTTTTATTTAAATCAGCATTTTTTCTGTTCTGTTTCTGTTTATTAAATTTAATTTTGTCATGATGAGCAATGATTGATTTTGGCAGTAGATAATGAAAGTTTAAAAAGAAACATGTTGTTGAACTTTGCCCAATGCGAAACGATGAAGGAAGAAGGAAATCATTAACATTACAAAAAAGTGGAAATTTGTTTTTATATTTACATTCATTTTAAGAAAGCAGAGCAATTGTGATATGCTAGAAATATTTAATGGAACTGATAAGAGTAGAATGGCTTCTTGAAAAGCACAGCATTGGTGATCAACAAGCATGATCGATTTTGTTCTGTTTGCTCCGGCAGGTTCTGCTCCTCTGAGATCGTACCCTCTGCTGTCTGTGATCACACACCAGCCTCCCAGCAGCCTCCCGCAGATCTCTCAGCCGTCTCCTCACCTGCCTCTTCTGTCACCCCAGCACCCGCTGAGCTCAGAGCTTACGGCCAGCGAGACGCCCGTCAGCATCAGCAGCGAGTCCGAGACGGAGCACAGCACTCAGCGGCTGAAGAAACCCCGCCGCAGCCGCACCATCTTCACCGAGCTGCAGCTGCTGGGCCTGGAGAAGAAGTTCCAGAAACAGAAATATCTCTCCACTCCAGACAGGTCAGTGCACATATATAGTTAGGGTTTATTTATCGTTTTTATTTATTTATTTGCTTGCTTATACATTAATGCAAAATAAAATTGTAAAACATATTCCATTTGCAACCCAAAAACATAATATTAAAAATAGTAACTTATTAATTTATTATTATAATTATTATATTTTAATGGAACATTAAATATTAATAGTGGAATATGTGAGCAACATTATGTGGAAAATTTGTTATTTTAGGTTCACAATATTTATTTACTTATTTAAAAATTGCATGAGACAAATTTCATTTGCAACCAAAGTAAAAAAAAACATTATAATAATAAATACTTTTGTTAATTGAATACATTTTTTATTATTGTTTGATAGATTTCCAATATTACTATTTCTCCGAATTGATTGGAACATAACAAACTGGCAAAAAAAAAAAAAAATATATATATATATATATATATATGTATAATGAAACCGGAAATTATGGGGGGAAAAAATAGGAAGTCGATTTCATGTTAACTAAAAAGCTGAGTAATATGCTACAATTTCAATCTTTTTATTTTTATTTATTTGTCTGAGTGGAGCAATGAAATTAATTGTGAGGAAAATAATTCTCGGTTGATTGGAATATAAGATGCAATAATGAATTTAAGATGTTGATTAAAAATAAATAAATAAAAGAAAATAATTGTAATGCATATAAATCCTGAATGTTACATGGCTCAGTGTTCTAGTTAGGACGACAGTAATGCTTTAACCAATGTTTTTAATTGCAAAAGAAGCCTTTAAAAGAAACACTACCTCATTCAAGACAACAGGGATACAGGCCAAGAACAGCAAACAAAAATGTATTACATTGATTTCATGCCAATCATTTAAAGCACACGCAGGTGTATTTAAAAAAACTTTGGGGCTTTGTACAATGAGATGAGGTAATCTACGTGTCGTAGATCTTCTCTCGTGGGACAGTTTTTCGCCCATAACACATTTTCCATTTGAGTTTGGCCCTGCGTTCAGATTTGGCCCGAGTGGATGTGTTTCCATTATGGCCCAAAGGGTGCGTTTGAGTAAAGATCTGTCCCACCTACAGTGATTCTGAGCGTGCCTGCCACACACACACACATTCTCTGAATTGTTGGTCAGACACAGCCTAAGGACAGATCCTGTCCTCCAGCGGCCTAGGAGCTGTCAGACATAATTGTCTGAAAACTGTCAGCACCATCAGACATGCAAAGTAGACTTCCTCTTACATACTCAAACAACACTAATAACTCTTGAATTTTCTTAAAACACTGAGTCAACGTGACTTTGTGTGTGCATTTAAATCCAAAACATGTAAAAGTATAGAGAAATTTAAAGAGAATATTTAAAATTTAAATATTCCCAAAAAGCTGATTTGGGTATTAATTTAAATGTAAACCTGCATAGTTTTCCCCATCTTATCAATACAACTGGCAACAGAGAACTCACCAAAAATATAATAATATTGTTCATAATAATATTTAAATGTGAGCTAAATCAGACTTACACTGATAAGTAATAATAATAATCATAATAATAATAATTATTATTATTAAATAAATAAAATCAGCTTTGAAAATGCTTGATGTTTTCCCAACAGTAATACTACTACTACTAATAATAATATGCAATAAACAATAAATTAAAATAAACCACATTAAATAAAATCAACGTCCTGAAATTAATTGTAGCATGAGCTAATTCAGATGACCGGTAACTACTACTAATATGCAATAAAAATAAAACAATGATTGATCACGATGTAGTGTGACCAACCATTATTGAAAGTCATTTTCTCAGAAAGCAGAAAAGCGGTCTGTCTTTTGTCGGTTCCTGTCGGGGGCATTCTGTGGAGTTCATAGCAAGGTCATGATTACGCTCTCTCCATCACTCTGTCACACTCATCACGGCCTCAGGAATCAGATAATTAATTCATGACTAAATGAGAAACAAGCGAGGGAAATTCCTCATCTGCTGGAATGGGCCTCAGGTTGGTCTACTATCAATCTCAAAGACGACCTGAAGGTGCTGTGCTGTTTTTGGCTTGTCCGCCTAGGCCACACAATCAGAACATGAAAGCTATGAAAAACATGTCGCAATATGGAGCATAATGATTTATACTGTGAAGTTTTAATGGTTTTTTATGAGGCAGAGATGATTATAATCATCTTCATCACCATTATGAATAAATGTCAGAACCTAAACTGAGCTTAAATTAGACTGAGGAACATGCCGGCGGTGGAATGTAGTGTGTGTGTGTGTGTGTGCTTTCTCTCTGAAGAATAATAAGCACAAACACAGAGGTGCTTTTCTTACCACCAATTACTGCAGAGAAACAGCCACAGATGATAGACAGCTGGATTGGTGATGTTTTGAAAAAGATACAAATAAAGAAAACAACACTTATTTTCCTCATCACTTGTCATATGTTTTGCTTAACCGTAATTCAGTATGATATGACAGATATGACACTTAGCATGTTTTACCCTGTCATTTTGCAAAGATGGGTTAATTTGGTTTTTCTGTCTGAGTAAAAGCACTATAAATACAGTAGTATTACTTAAAATACATGGTGCAAGATGTAAAAGATGGTATATTTATTTTTACATTTTATGGAACTGTTTATTAATACAATCGTATTAAATTGATTTTCTAATATATTATATTAACATTATATTTTAAATATAATTTAAATATATTTATTTATTTAAAATTATATATAGAGAGATGTATTTTTTTTTTTTTTTGCAAAAACAGATTGTTTTGTATTTTATTTTCAAAGATTTTTTAAATCATGTTCTCATATTTTTATTTAGTTTTATTATATATATATATATATATATATATATATTTGTATTCTGTTCTATTGTATTTTTTTAGCCTAAAAAAAATAAAATAACTCTAATTTGATTAAGAGTAATTGGAATGCAATAAAATAAATAAATAAATTATATATATATATATATATACTGCCACAATCCTTTTTTTAAAAAAGGAAATTAACTTTCATATAAAAGGGGGAAAGAATACAAATCTCTTGTCTCATACACAACTTAAAAGAGAACAGAGGACGATCAGTTAATAGACAGATAAAGAGAAGGAGACAGGGAAGAGCGAAGTCGAGGGCTTTTGAGAGCAAGTGTTAATCTGCTCATTTCCAAAAGATCACTGCACCTCACAGTCACACGAGTCTCTGAGAGGCTGGAGCGAGGAGGTGCGTAATCCTGCTTGGCTGGTGTGAGGCACTTTGAAAGTAGACAGAGCAGAAATCTGCCCACTTTTTTGATATCTGGCTCTCTCTTGCCCTCAAATCCCATCTCACATGTCCTCTCTTTGCCTATCACGTTACTGCAGATCAATCGCTTCATTAGTCATGCACTGGCTGCCGAAGTGGCCCGAAACGAACCTCTGTTGCCTTCGGGCGAGTCAGGAGCTCCATGACTGGATTACCTTATCCTGTATAGATAAAGTATGATGGCATTCCATGGGAGGTCTGCAGTTACAGTCAGCCTGGGAAGACTCTTCAGTTCACAGCTTGGCAAACTCGTTGGATATGTCATGCCAGCTTTGGGAATTTTGCAGTGATTAGATATACATCTGCATTCTAAATGGCCACCCACTGGCTTTTATGCATAAGACAACAGGTGACTTTGGGATTTTGGTCAATTACTTCCAGTTCTGAAGTTTCCCGCCGTTCTCGCAGTCAGTCTTGCGTTTTTTTTTTTTTTTCTCGGGCCAGAACAAGATCGTAGCTACTGCAGCCTACAACTCATGGATCCTCAGAAGTGTCTTATTTGGGATCACATATAAATATATATATATATATATATATATATACCCGGTTTATTTCTGACTTTCTTCAATAGATTTTTAGACATACCTCTACCTCTAAGGTGCATAGATATACGTTTCCCCACATTTTGGCTATACTAGTCAGATTTGAAAATGACCTTTGACCCCTTACAATACTCCCCCCCCCCCCGTTGGCCACTTATTAGGATTTGGAACAGAATACTAACCTTTCATTTGAGTTAGATTTTTGTGTTATGAGTAATCTGATTTATTCCTTTTTTTCTGAAGTCGTGTGTTTATTGTGCATGTGTGCAGATTGGACCTGGCTCAGTCTTTGGGACTCACACAGCTCCAGGTGAAGACATGGTACCAGAACAGACGCATGAAATGGAAGAAAATGGTGAGTCAGAAGAGCTCGCTCAAGGCTACCACGGCAAGGACCGTCTACCTTGTGAGCCCAGTTATTTAAAATACTGTCATCTTGTATCAATAAAACATCTGTGTGGAAAATTCACCCAAGCTTTGTGTGGAAATGGAAACTCTGAGACATATCATTAAAAATCCATTAGACAGTTTTGAGCTGCCCTCCTCAGCGCTCAATACAATCAGTGCGTGTAACAGCATTGACCCCGGGCTGTTGGTTACGCGAGTGATGATTTAAAAGACGGTACAGGTCTACGTCAGCGCGATCAACCTTTCAAGCAGGAACAAAAGATCAACAGAACGTTCACCTCTGAGATAAACGAGCGCAAACGGCCAGCCCACAGGGCTATATATCTTCCCTTAATCACTGCAATAACCATCCTCACCTTTGACTAGGCCCACATTTTTCATAGCTCATGTGTGTCCATTTTTCTCTAGGTGCTAAAAGGGGGACATGAGGCTCCTACCAAGCCCAAAGGCAGACCTAAGAAGAACTCCATCCCAACCACAGAGGAGATCGAGGCTCAGGAGCGGCTGGCGGCCAAACTAGAGGAGGACAAGCTACGAGCCGAAGTGGAAGACGAGGTCTTCCAATCTCAACCTCAAGATCTCAGTACGTCCGCTACATCTGAATCCGTCTGTCCAGAATCCCCAGAGCAAGGACAGGCTTCTCCATCTCCGTCAGAAGCAATGACGACCAGCTAAATGCGCAACCAAAGACAGCTACTGAAAGACTTTGACACTCTCTGCACTTGAGCAGTTGAACGGCTTCCAAAGCCTGATTTTTTTGTGTTGACGTGGCCCCCCAAAAGTGGTACTTTAGACACGCAAAAATGTGTGAATGTCATTGCAAAACATCAAACCATGTGGCTTATATAACCAAAAAAGATAGAATGAGCACACTTCTCGATAAAACATTTCAATAAAATAAGCTTTTTTAGGGATTGAAACTGGACACTGTATTTGGACTCATTCAGACTCTGGATCGCTTTCATATCTAGCTAGCAAAAATATGTTTTAATAATGTTCCCATTAAGTTATGAAAACCTTATATCTGAATGTTCTTGGAATGTTCAAAACGCCTGTGTGTTTTTTTGTTTGTTTTTTAAACGTCTGTCCTTGGTTGTTTGAATGTTAAAAGAACATTCCATTTTATCATTTAAAAATGATTTTGGGAATGTTACATTTTCTGAACATTCTAAAAAGAGCAGTAACAGTTAAAAAAAAACAGACAAACGTACACCTTTAACGTTTTAGAAAACAGTTCCATCAACAATGTATAGATGCTTCGTACTAACATTTCGAGAGCATTATAAGAGATATTTCACTCCAAAATTTTAATTCTATCTTAATTTCTCTTTTCTCCTGAACACAAAAGAACGTGAACGATCCTATTGACCTCCATAGTATTTTATTAAACTTTTTTCATACTATAGAAGTCAGTGGGATTCAGAAAGGGTTTGGTTACCCACATTCTTCAAAAGATGCTTATTTAGATTTCATACTTTTAAGAAGAAAGAATCTCCAACCTGATCTCACGGCAATTCGTACATATTTTACGAGGTGGCTAATTCGTACGAATTTGTACGACCTCACTCG
>JAUMHR010000075.1:1748829-1760560 GCA_032361145.1 Enteromius fasciolatus | reverse complement strand
GAGTGTACTAATATTCTAATGAGAGTTAGTTGACATGTAGGTGCAAAGCTACTTATTGTCAACAGATTGTTCAAAAGCGACCATCAAAATAAAGTGTTACTAGAATGTCTTTTTGAATGGAGGTCACTTTGGTTTGGATTAGTCTTGTATACCCAGATATCCTAGAGCTGTGTGAAGTCAGCAAACAGAGTGAAGCCCACTAAAATCAGTGTTTTGAGTGAAGAATGTGTCAGTGATCTGAGATATAAATGATAAATTCATACTTTATATGTAATAAAATAAACTTTGAGCATGTGATTACAGTAAATCAATATATAATGAATGATCTGTCATGCATTTGTAATCAATAATGTTATATTGAGCTATTTGTAATGAAAATATGGTGATAAAATGATTTAATGTGGAGTTGTGTGAATATCATTACTTTATTGAATGGAAAGTAAGTGTTACGAAATGATGCAATAGCTTGAAAACACTATTTAGTTGGCCTACTAGGATATTTTTTCTTTTCTTTTTCACAATAAGTTTGTCTGAAATCCCATTAAATCAGAAGTTGTTTTGTCCTTTTAGAGCCTTTTTTTTTACTAACAACCTTTGTGAGATATTTTTAACAAATTTAGGTAGTGATACATGTTGAGTTATCAAACCTGACAGTTTGATTTTGATTTGGGAAATTTATAACAATAGCATTTAACCTAGCACTATTCTTTAATATCACACGTGTAAATGGATTGCCACCCATTTACATCATAGGGCCAAAAAGAGTGCTTTTCCTTTAAGAAAATAGTGGCGAAGTCGATTATGTTATTCCCCAGCAGGGAGTTAATTAGCATTCCTGCCTCCTGTAATATTAGTGATATGCCGTTAAGAGAGTAAAAAAAAACCCTGAATATCCAACTGTCATAACCCCTTAACCACCAAAACAACATTATCTGAGTGCCAATGTATCAAGATTGAGTTGATTTAGCGTTGGCTGTTTATGATGATGATGTAGAACAGATGGCATGGAAAGAGATGAGGCCACAGCAGGGGTGTTATTACCTCGCAGGTTAGTTCAGCTACAAAAATGTTGTTTGAAAAATAATTTATATAATTAAATATCTATGTTAATTTGGATGATTATGAAGACAATTTAATATAAATTAAATCTATCTATCTATCTATCTATCTATCTATCTATCTATCTATCTTTATCTGTCTGTTTGTTGCTTTTTTAACACACACATGCTGTATAAATATATATATAGTACATACACAGGGAACACTAAAATAACACATACTAGATCTAAATGAATAATATATTCGATATATACTTTGTTCTTTACAGTTGAATGTGCTGACAACAAAATCATACATAAATTATCAATGGAAATCAAATTGATTAACCCATGGAGGTCTGGATTTGGAGTCACCCTAACATTGAAGTGGAAAAACACACTACAGGCTGATCCAACTTTGATGTAATGTCCTTAAAACAAGTCAAAATGAGGCTCAGTAGTGTGTGTGGCCTCCACGTGCCTGAATGACCTCCCTACAACACCTGGGCATGCTCCTGATGAGGTGGAGGATGTCCTCCTGAGGGATCTCCTCCCAGACCTGAACTAAAGCATCTGCCAACTCCTGGACAGTCTGTGGTGCAACGTGGTGTTGGTGGATGGAGCGAGACACCCGAGGCCAAATATTCATATTCACTAATCAATATTTTAAAAATCTAAACAGCTCAATCAGAATAAATACCCAGATGACATCTGCTATCCAATGTGCGTTTTCCCAGACTATAAAGTAAATGTGTTTAACCAATCCCAGCAGCCTCCTCCCTCATCCTCGCTCTCCCTCCTCTGTTTGCACTTGTTCTTCACACCTTGACAAGGTTCAGCAGACCCTTTAGACAGATTGGATTATGGGTATGCTTGTTTAAGTGAGGGGAATAGACAGACTCAAACTGATGAGCCAGGGATCATTATGGGCTCTGTAATGTTTTCATCTCACTCTGTGGTAATTTGTTTACCCTCCAACAGCGCTGGCAGTCCACAAACCCCTGCTCTATTTCATCTGGCAATAACAGAGATGTGATGCCCCGACGCTCTCAAAACTCACCCTTTGTGAATCATGACAAAAATTACTCTCAGGGCAGTATGGCATAGCCACTCGAACAGACTAATCAGTGGCTCTGCAATACCTCTGCTGGGAACACACACATGCTCCTAATCAGAGAATAATACCTCTCTCCATCCATTCCCATATTCCCATTTCCTTCTAACCAGGAAGTGTATGTTTAGAGGATGTGTCAGTGGGGTACTGAATCGGTGAGTGTCTTAGGCTAATGTTGCAATCACAGATGTTTGTCTCCATTAAGAAAGTCTAATTAGGGATAGGAATTCAACAATTCTCATCCCCAAACTGTTTTGTTAACGATTATAATAAATAAACATTTGGCAATAAATTCATACAATTCTGTTGCAATAAATTTGAGAAAGTTTTGAATGACTTCATCAACGTCATTTTTTTATGTGAATGCAATCCAATAACTGGCCTTAACTATATACATATAATAAATAATACCAAAGAAACAGTATATTTTTTGTGACAAAATGTTTATTTTTATCTCACTGTTATTTGTAAGTTGCATCTGTTTGATTCAGTAAAACAAACTGGTTTATACGATTGATTTAATCAGAAGTCGCTGTGCAATATGTCTTTGATTCACTTAAACTAGCTGGTCCATTGAAAGCAATTAATTCACACTACACCGGTTGTGTTGTTTAGGAATCAAATTGCAGTGCTTGCTGCCTGTGTAGAGATGTAGTTACATTGTCCACCAGCAGGGGCTGACTGCCCAACACTGGCCCCGCGCTCACTGTCACTGATACGGATGCACAGCATGATTAATCTCCCTCCTCTATCCATCAGAGCCCACAGGCACATGTTGAACTGGAAGCCTTCATTTAGCCAATGGCATGAGAAGACCATTTCCTAATTCTTGCTGTTTACCACCGGGACAGTATGCCGTAGTGCCCCTAGACTAATTAGAGGCTAGAAATGAATAAATCTCAGTATTATTGTGTTTTCCTTCTGTGCTGTCACACTAAACCTGGCTAAAAATTAGAAATCGCCATACACACTGCATTTGTCAGCTTTGTGTCCTTTGGCTCAAAGATGAAAAGCCCATCACGGAAGACAGATAGACAAATTAGACCAGCGGCAGACATGGTTTCAGTATGTACCTGCTGGCTCAGACTCAGTGTTATTTGAAGGCATAATAACAGGGACAGCCCTGCTGGAGCTCGGCTAATCCAGACCTGGGGACCCAGGCGAATGCAAACACAAATGGTGTCTGAGCCAAATGATGCTTAATTGAATTCTGCCTATTGGGCCGGAGCTGATGGCCAGATCAATCAGCGCCCTGCATCTCCCTCGCTGTAGCCGCTGAATCCTGTGTTTATCCCAGCATCATCCTGCCTGCATTGCTAATACCAATCACTTAAAGCTTAAACAGCCTCGTGGACGAGTTAATGGCTTTGACCTGTGAAACCACTTCCAGTGACCAGTGCCTCAGTTGCTAAATGTAAATAAACCTCTCACCTCAGGCATGATAGGAAAATACTATTTTCCATTACTATTGCTGGTCTGAAAGGAATAGACATACAGATGGTAGACAACCAAAACGCCGGATCTACATGTATGCTACATGTGCTATTACTAATTATAGTACGATGGCTATACTGTATTAGATGTTATTACCATGGTACGGTATTCACATTTAATGGTAATCTAAAGTATTTAAACACATATAATGGTAATTAACAGGGTTAAAACTAAAACATAAAAATAAATAAAGTAAATAAAATATCTGTTGACAAAGTATTAAAATGACTTTTTTTTTCTTCTAAACAAATTTAATTAAATCAGTAAATTTTAACAAAAGAGTAATATGGTTATAGTAATTTAATTAAAAATGTAAAGAGATTTTGGGTGGGGTGGGGGGAGAATTAATTATTTTATTTCCAGGAAGAATTAATTATATTACTTCTACAAGGTTTATGAATGTATGTGCAGAGTGAAAATGTGAACGTGTGTTTTATTCCTTGAATCGTAAGCATATACATCACTAGCAAGTTTCAGACATGGAAGAAAACATCTCATCAATCTAAACGTCATATTCATAGCTTATAGACTTAACCCCTCATATACCACACATCCAGAGTCACCTTATTTTTCATTAATCTTAAACCGTATGCACATCATCCTGTCATGTGTTTTTATTTACTGCCACCCAGCACTTCTTTATTCATCTCTCTTAAATCACTCTCCCAACCTTGACCTGGATTGTTTGCGAGGAAGAGCTTTATTTGATTGACAGCGAAGATTTACGCCAGCGTCCTTCCCCGTGGGGGACGGAGTTGTGCTTCTGCCCTTAGACGCTTCGCGCCAATCACTCATGGCCCGCGCTAATCTGCGCACGACATTCAGATCCAAGGTGCAGGGCCTGATTGACGCTCTTAATTATCTGCTGTGCAATCACTAATTGGACAATGCAGCAGAAGTGTGGAGTGGATCAACAATTAATCAGCAGAACTGTGGTTTGAACGCTAGAGCTATTATTGCTAACAGTCAGGATATATTCTTTTTTAAAGAGAAAGCATGTCAGTATGTTTGAGCTGTTTGAGATTGAGAACTGTCATGTGATTACATTTTCTGTTAAAGTAAACTGATAAATGCTGTAAGCTTTGCTGAGACTGTATAGCTTACTCTTTTGTGGAATAGAAAACGAAAACACTATTTTGAAGAATCGTTATGATGGTAATCTCCATACAATAAATTCATAGTGGATTATTAAATCTGTAAATGTGGTACAGTATGACAAGCCGCAGTTATGTAATAGTAAGATTACTGGATCACTCAATGAGTTGAAGTCTAAATCAAGTCTTAAACAAACTAAATCCAAATGTCTGATTTTTGGCATTTAGGCCTGATTCGTGCAGGCTCCTCTTAACAGTTGTTCTAGAGATGGGTCTGCTGCTATAACTCATTTATCTGGTCTCTGATCTGAGCTGCTGTTAACGTGCGATTTCTGAGGCTGGTGACTTGGATGAACTTGTCTTCAGAAGCAGAGGTTACTCTTGGTCTTCCTCTCCTGGGTCGTTCCTCATATGTGCCAGTTTCGTTGTAGCGCTTGATGGTTTGGGGACACAATTCAAGTTTTTGCAATTTTCTGGACTGACTGACCATCATTTCTTAAAGTAATGATGGCCACTCGTTTTTCTTTGGTTAGCTACAGTAATTGGTTCTAGCCATAATATGAATTTTAACAGTTGTCCAATAGGGCTGTCGGCTGTGTAGTAACCTGACTTCTGTACAACACAACTGATGGTCCCAACCCCATTGATAAAGCAAGAAATTCCACTAATTAACCCTGATAAGGCACACTTGTGAAGTGAAAACCATTTCAGGTGTCTATGGTGAGAATGCCAAGAGTGTGCAAAGCAGTAATCAGAGTAAAGGGTGGCCATTTTGAAGAAACTAGAATATAAAATATATTTTCAGTTATTTCACCTTTTTTTGTTAAGTACATAACTCCACATGTGTTGATTCATAGTTTTGATTCCTTCAGTGAGCCTAACCCTACCTACCTGTAAATGGTCATGAAAATAAAGAAAACACATTGAATGAGATGGGGTGTCCAAACTTAGATTTTTGTTACACAGAAAACATAGTATGGTTTTCTTATGAGATGAGGTCGAGTAAATGACAGAATTTATTTCTTGAAGCAAATTGTTTCAGTATTAAACTACTATAAATTTATAGTAAAATAAATGACACACACACAGTGTCACACTGGTGTAACGGCAATACATAGAGTGAGTCGTTGTAGTAACGAAACATTATTTAATATAAAAGAAACACAGATAATCAAGTTACACACAGTATACACTGACGATTACGGACAAGAACTGAAAGACAGGAAACAACTATTAAAGGGGAGACAATCACTGATAATAGACACCGAACATAAACAAACAAAATATCAAAGTGCAGGGTGGAGTGGAAGGTGAAAGAGTCCGGTGTGGAGCTGCAGGCTCAGGCGACCGAGGCAGAGGAGGGGACAAAGAGGAGCGCTGCGGAGCCGGAGCGACTGAGGATGAAGGTGGAGCTGGAGGGAAGGAGGAGCCTGACGGAGACAGAGGGATGGAGTGATGAGATGAAGCCAGAGGAGTGGAATCCTGAGGCAGAAGATGGTTGATGACTGACCAAGGCAGAGCCGGTGGGACAAGGGAGCCCGATGGAGCTGGTGGGACAAGGGAACGGCCACGGTGACGACGAGGGAACTAGGAGACCAGGCAAAGCAGAAGGGTTGGAGGCGATGGCTGGAGACGGAGACAAGGGATCCTCACGACTTGACGCTGGATACCCCGAGGACGATCAGCGCTTCCCACATGCACTGACTAAGGGTGAGCCGAGGTGCTGACAGGAGCAAGTAGAACAGGGGTGACTGACTGGTGTGAGTGGCGGCAGAAGAGGGAGGGAGGGAGCACGGAATCACATGGGCTGGCTGGAACCAGCGGAGGCAGAGGAGATACAGGGCCAGGTAGTGCCTCTCCAAACCAGTCTATCAGATTCACTTCGAATATTGCAGAAAGTTCCTTGCACCAGTTAGAGTCTATTTTTGGCTCACCCTCAGCGGTAGGAAGGTGGGCGGGGCTTTCCACTAAGCCCCCAATCTCCACCAACACTCCCTCGGGAAAGAACGATGTAGCCGGCTCACGCACTTGTTTAGAAACTCCAGGCTCGGGCTGTGAAGCGCTGAGTCGCTCAGTCGCGGCAGGCTCTGGCTCTCTGTCTGGCGTGGGCTCGTGCGACATCTCCGCTGGTGATCTGCTGGTCTCTGGGTGGGTTGCGGGGATGGGTCGGCGTGTTCGGGACTCATACGCCGCCGCCGGATGGCGAGTTGGGGCATCGCCATCTCTAACTAATTAAGGGGCAGACAATCACTGATAATAGACTGGACACACCTGACATGAATTGCTAATTAACTGAAACTGGGTCACAGGGGAGAAAACAAAGAGCACATGGGGAAATGACAACAAGAACATCAAAACACGTAACACACAGCTGTCATCTTTACTAACTGTCTTGCATGCTCAATGTAGCACCAAAGCATTGGCGTACAGTACATATTCAATACTCTTTTAAAGTGCTACACATGTACACCTTGAAAATCTGCCAGAGATCTTTTCAGACTGATGAATACATAATTTATATTGAATTTGGGGTCAGTGCTAAATGAATTGGTCTAAAGGAGCTCATTCCTTTCGGAGAAGGTAAGGGTTTATAGCTGGGTCACTGCCACCATGGCAGATCAAATCCTATTAAAATGCTCATCCTATGATTCTCCAAGAGTTTTTTACTGTGTGCATGTGTGGAAAGATGCCATTTCAAGTTGCAATAAACATGTTTGTATGGACAAGCAGAAAGTGTAAGAAGGAGGACAGTATGTACTCTCTTGCCATTTTCATGAGGTCAGAAAAGGTAGAACTGCATAAAAAGCATCAACAAGTTGTTTTTCCAGCCCAGTTTCACGTTTTTTTTCGTGGTACTGACACAATGCTTACTCGACTTTCGTGAATCCAGTCGTGCTGGAGTCACGAAAATAATGAAATATTCGTGTTCCTGACACGAATTAATAGATTTTAGGCTAATTTAGTGATATTGTCACGACCCGCCGTGAGACTGGGTTGTGTTTTTCCTTTGTGCTTATGTGGAAAGATGAAATTTCCAGATGCAAGTGCATAAGGACGGACTTATGTTTGTGAGGATAATATGTACTTTCTTGCCATTTTCATGACGCCAAATGGTTATGCTTTATTTCAGTAGTCTACTTTAGCTAACTAATGTCAACTAACTATTTGTAAAACAAGTTGATATGCTTTAAAAGTTACTTACAGTAACTTGTAAAGCCAGTTGAATGTCTGTTGGGGACCATAGAAATAGTATAAAGTCTCTAATACTGTAATAACTGCTAGTTGACATGTAAGTTTAATGGAATGTTTAAGTGGACTTTCAAAAAAAAAAACTGTAACAGATCAAATGCATGTTTAATTACATTAAAAACATTTTACCTCATTAAAAGCTAGTGCCTGGACTCTTGCAGTCTAAACTAGAAATCAGATGAGATGGACATAAGATTAAGACTAAAATGTGTAAATTCACTAAATTGTTTCTTTTTTTTAAATAAAGTTCTATTGCACCTGGAGGCGCAGCTCCTGAACACGATGGAAGCGAGCTGCTCAAAAATCTAAATGGTGCTGACATCAAAAAGCAGATGGTAATTGCTTTCATCTCTATCCATCCGCTGACGTTTCTGGAACGTGTAAATTACATTTGATGGCGCAGAAGCGTTTTTGAAAAGGATGCCCATTAGGGGCCTTTACATGATGGTAAAAACCAGGAGAAATCATTACGGCGAAATTTGTTAAGTGTGGAACAACCTGGTTGAAAGCGTGGGCTTCAATAGTCCGGCTTTGAATGTCGTGCAGATTTCATCCCTTTGAATTGAGGGGAGGGTGTAGTCTATGAGAGGGCTGAAAGGGCCCGATGAGCCCCTTGTCCTCCTGCGTATCATTAGATGGATCGTGGAGATGGAATTTCAAGTTCTGGACGCGTAAGTCTCCCTCGTAATAACTAGGCATGCTTTATCACCATGTACACACAAGATCCTTCAGGCTCAGCTGGCTACCACAGATTAATAGTCAAATAAACATTGCATGCTGACAGTGGATAATGGAAGATGAGGCTTTGGTGTATGTGTGTGTGTGTGCATGGGCTTGTATCTGTTTGTGTCAACGGGGATTGGGCTCATCTTTCCCCCAAATCTGAATGTACAAACTCATTTCCTGTCATGCATTCTCGAGTAAAAACAAATAAGCCAACACATGATGGGCCGGTCTGGCTACGGCACGATGGCTCCCGTTCTAATGAAGATTTGTCTCCTCTGCCACAAACACACACAGCAGTCAGAATAAACATCAGCAATGAAGCCAGCATATTTATACCCAGTTGCACAAGGCATTAGACACAACAGGACAGCTGCGGGGCGGAATAAAGATGGATTGCATGTGATGATGGGCTCTAAAAATTATAAATGGCAGATAGAAGAGGCCTGGGGGTGTTGTGCTTTTCCCATAAGCCACTCGGAAAGAGACACAGGGGCATTCGCAGTGGCATCAACTATCATAAGCCTTTATTGAATCTTTTTTCTTTCTTTCCTTTTGGTCTGTCTTTCCTCCTGATCTCATCAAATCTTTCCAAAGACTGCTTCTAGGCTTCATAACCAGAGAATGGCATAGTGTCATATGGCATCCGCAATTTTAATAATCCTGGTGTGTTTGCTCTTGATGGGAAAGCTTCTGAGATTCTCCTCTGAATTTGGTGTTTCTGGCAACAAAGCAGCCGGCCTTTCTTTTGGCTTCTGGTGGGTCACTTTCATTTCATCGCAATAAATATGGGTCTGTATGAGAGAAAGGTACAGAGTGACCTTTTATGAAATAAACTGTTTAGCTTGTTGTTTCAGTTGTACAAGTGAAATGTTCATATGCACTAGGAAAAAAAGATAATACAATGAGCGCTAGTGGAATGATGTCAGCGTACTAAAACCCCATTTGTTGTAAAATGCTGCAATGCTAAAAAAAAAGGCGTTCAGAATTCAAATAACCTGCTCTCAAATGACCCCGGCGCTGATACTTTATTCACTCCCAGTTAACGAGATAAAAGAGCACTTTTGATGTTCATAGAATTGAACTTTGAACAATGTATTCCCATTGCTTTGACGAAGATTAAATATAAAGATAGATCAAAGCTGCATGAAATAAAAACCCTAAAGGGTAGTTCATGTGATAGGGGAAGCGAAAACATGGATGGAAAATACATATTTTTAATCTGCTAAAATGTAACCACGCCTAATTCAAACATATCGGCAGAAAGATTTGTTTTATTAAGAGTTATGTGACTTTGAGATATGGAGTCTGCTTAACACTACAGACACATTTACAAGGCATTGTATCCGGGTGCCTATTATTTCAATAAAAAAACACCAGAAAAAGATCTTGAATGTTTTTGTTTGTGCTATCAGTTTGGCTAGAGTCTAGATGATAATGATAATTTGCCTTCACAGGAATCCTGACAGCTGTGCTACATACAGAAAGCTGACATAAACAGTAAGGAATTAATGCAATGGAAATGATGGATCTACCCGTCTAGTTCCATTGGTGTAAAATGGCAGGTTTTACACCTTGTTTACACCGGACGCTTCCATATGGCAACTAAGAGTGCTGCTTTTTTCTTGTTTGTTTTTTTTTTAAAGCAGATAGAAGAATGTTGGAAAAGGGCCAGAGAAACATTTTGTTCTGCAGTGGTTTAGCAGTAGGTTTTTCCAAAAATGTTTTTTTTTTTTTTTTTTAAACTGTATTTTATTTACTAGGTTCATTAACAAAAATAATAAAAAGTAGTAAAAGTTTGTTCCATTTACTTACATTGTAATTAAATAAGATGACCCAAACCTAACCTCGCCCCTAAACCTACCCATCACAGGGTTTTAGACAAATCGTAGTCGCGTGAGGTCGTACGAATTTTAAAATGTTGCAAAGTAGTGTTGTCAAAAGACCTGGTACTTCGGTACAAAGTCGGTACAAAAAAAGTAAAATCTTGGGATCCAGTTTAAAAACAGTTTGATATATGAACTACTATCTGTAAATACTAAGTCGCAAAAGTCGATTCAAATATGAATCTTGTATGTTCTGTGCGTCTCTGTGTTAACGAATGAATGGCAGAGACGCATGGTTTTGTTTACTACAAGTGTGTGATGCTCGCAGTGATTTCAGCATCTGCCGTCTCAATGAGGACATACAGTACATACATAAACAACATCTCCCGAGTCACATAATGTGCATTTAATATCATGTGATAGGCTACTACTACCACTGCTGTTTAAAAACAAATAATAATAATACAAGTTTATTTAAGAAATATTCCGAAAATATTTCATTTTAATAATAAATCCTCTTAATTTATTAATATATCTATCTATATATATATATATGAAAAAGTGTTTAAATTTCATTAATTAAAAGACAAATAAAATTTGGGTGAATCTTGTTTTCTGTTTTTCATACTTTTATTACTTAAAGGTACTTTTATTACTCAAACGAAGGGCTAAGATAAATTTCCAACATGGCTGCTCACTCGAGCAAGCAGACCCATAAATTAATACTATTAAAAAGTAATTTTTGCCATTAATAAGGATGTTTATGAAATTCTTCATTATATGTATTTTACCATTTTTGCACAAAAAAAAAAAAAAAAAAAAAAGTTGTTAAAGTTTGCTAGCGGATAGCACTGATTGCACAATATTAGGAAATATATTTTTATGTCATATACCCGGTGACTTGTCACTTGGATGTGGTAACGCATTGTTTTGTTTTGCTTACGGCCACATGTGTACATGTAAATGAAAGGTGCTTACATCATGCATGTCCTCTGACGTAATGTTAGGAGCTAGTGGCAATGGATGATGACATATAACTGTGTAGTAGTGGTGTCCCATTTCTTAGGGGAAAATTTTTAACCCTTCCCCTTTCCACTTCATTTCAAGGGGCAAGGGTTAGGCAAAGGGGTATAAAAATAGAATTGGGCCTAAGTAAAGAATGGCATTGATTTTTTAACATGTTATTGTAGTATT
>JAUMHR010000075.1:1713466-1728085 GCA_032361145.1 Enteromius fasciolatus | reverse complement strand
TGGCTAACCTGACCTGTCTTGACCAATTACTGGCTGGACAATTAGAGTCTGGCCTTCTAAGTCTCAGGTCAGAGGTCGCAGATGTGTATGAGACATGATCTGTTTCCCTCAGGAGAGGGATACTTTATCAGGTCAGCTTCCTGAGTTACGGAATAGCTGCTTTCGCATGCAGCGAGGCTGAGAGTCGCAAAGAGCTAATGAAGCCTGACTTACGGGAAACAAATTAAATTTCCTTCTTGAAACATTCCACAGGCCTTCATTGACACTTCAGATATGGCTCTTTCTCCTTAACCTCAAGATGGAGTCTGCAGATATGTTTGTCTTTTAAATCAGATTTTTGAAACAAATCTGTTTAAAAACCTGAATATTTATTTCATCCGTTGGTCTGAATCGTTATCACATCAACAAGTTTCAGACATGTCTTACGTGAGCTGAATTGAATGTTAGTTTTAATTAATTAAACACTTTCATTTTTTAAAACATGCAAAAGTGCAGAGTAAAATCAGCCAAGTAAC
Organism: Enteromius fasciolatus; assembly: GCA_032361145.1. Taxonomy (NCBI): domain Eukaryota; kingdom Metazoa; phylum Chordata; class Actinopteri; order Cypriniformes; family Cyprinidae; genus Enteromius; species Enteromius fasciolatus. The sequence goes on along the minus strand of JAUMHR010000075.1, from coordinate 1,727,570 downwards.
TCATGAATTTTGTATTTTTGCTGTAAGTTATTATTTTGTGTTTATCCATCTTTTGTCAGTGGTGTTAATTTCTACAACTACCATACACAACTGAAATGTGAAAATGTATTTATAAACCCAGAATAAAATATTACTAATTGTTAACATTTCTAAAATATTTAAATGCAACATATTTTAACAAATGTACTTTTTGTTCATGAATTCTCTCATTTACTTATTAGTTTATTCTCTTAGTTATTCTGATTCATTTAAACACATTGAAAAAATGACATATTGACATATTGCTCATACTGTTCACTCAAAAGTAAACATACTCTCACTGTAAAATATTTCTAGTATATTTAAATTTAAACTGGTTAAATTGTATATATATATATGTTATTCATAAATTAATTCATTGACTTTTTAGTTTATTTTCTTAGTTATTGTGATTCATTAAAACACATTGAAATAAAAGGCAATTAGTGAAAAACGAGTCTGACTTGCCATCACTGCAATAAAGACAGAAAAACGATGTGTAAATCATCTATGATTGTTCTTTTCCCCTCCTCCAGATGCATCTTAATTTATGCACCTTGATTTTTAAAGCAACTCATTTTTAATTTTTCCACATTTACATTTTTAGCACATCTCTCTTTCTCCCTCTCTCTGTCTGTCCTCTTCCTCATTTATATGTATACTTGGCTGTGAATCAGTCAATGTGTGTATAAAGGATCTGTGTGACACATACAAAAAACAAACTCCAAACCTCCTGCCGTGGCATCATCTGCTCGCCTCGCAGCTACCACCAAGATCTCTCCCGCTACAGGACCTTCCTTCATCACCTTTCTCTCTTAAACTCACACAAACACACACACATACTGCATGCATACACACACTGACCAGCACCGGTCCACAGAATGCTAATGAAATGCCTGATATAAGCTTGAAAAAGACTATGCTTCAAATGAGCCAGTCCGCTGTATTCAAGAATAAAAATAATGGCTTAATGTTCTGTAGTGTGTTTTCATAACCCGGTTATAGCTTAGGGGGCTGCGAGACAGAGCTCCATTCGTAGTTATTGATGTCTGTTTTATGATAGCATGCCCAGAAACTGACAAGGATGCTAATGTCTGCCCCTCGGCATCCTGGGAGGAGGCATACAAGCAAATGTTCGTCTATTTGCATAAGAGAGCCAAAGTGAGCAAAGGCGGAAATCGCATACTTTAATAACGGCAAAATCCAATTTTTCTGTCAGTTATGAAGGTGCGACAGTGTATGTCAGGAATACAAATGGCACCAGGTAAACATTTTACCCATGACATGCGTGTGCTTACCTCACAGACTCAAGTTTTATAGATCTTAGAGGTTGAATGTGGGTAGTTGTTGTGCATGACAAATCGTCCTCTTCAAAACGTTAAGTTGATTTCTGTTTCATCCAACCTTTGCCACTGCAGTGGTCTGGCCTGATTATGGTCTGGGGGAGCAAATGCACATGCCAGTATGTTATGGCACAGAGACTACGATGGGCACAGACCATTTGCTGCCCCTCTGGCATCATTTTACCTCCATATGCTGGAAACAGCAGGGCCAGTGAGACCCGGCGTGGGCCATTCCTCTGAGAGGTGTTAAAATAATTCCTGGGCCTTGAGAGGAAAGCTGTTTGCTCATTCATTTCCATGCTCGAAGGTTCCCAAGCACCCTGGAAGGTGCATGCAGGCTCTGATTTTATGTAGTCTGCACCTTAAACGGTTGCCCTGCTCCTTCCACAAGTAGACCATTGAGACAAGCCCTATCTCTGCTACTTTCGAACATGCACACACAAAATAACACAGCAGTCAGACAGTGTTTACAGTGCGTAGGCAGGCGGCGCTTAACGCCCATCCAAAAAGACCAAGAAGTCTCCTGCGAAGTTCAGCTTTTATGTTCCCACCCTTTGCCACTTTGTGTGAGTAATACCCATTTGTAAAGCTCTCCAGCTTCTTTTAGTCGACTGCGGTGGGTGGGCCTGTCTCTTTCTCTCTGTTATTTCATGGATGCTGAAGTCGAAAAGCGGCACAACCGTGACAGATTGTTCAACAGGTGGGTCAAAAAGCCCTAATTGGTAGCGGGAAGCAGCAGCGGAACTGTAATGCATCCAACTGCCTGTTTTACAACCTACAGCCAGTAATGGGGTTACTGAGGTTAGCGTGCCGCCGTTGTAAAACAATATAGCCGTATACCCTTTTTGTCGTGGTGCATGGTGGATTCTTAATATTCATTGTCACAGGTTGTAACAGGCGGCTGGAACAGGTCGTTTACCAGTCCATTGTCCTTAATGTGACCATCTCTGAAAGAGAACGGGGTGCTCGGAGATGGTCGGGAGGACAAGGGTAGGCAGGGGTCAGCTGTAACTAAATGACGGACTGTGTGTCCCGTCCATGTTCATACCTATGTCTGGAGAAGCAAGACTCCTGTGTATAAGGAATTTGCTGTAATTAATGGGAGAGGACATGATGACTCTTGAAGTACAGGACAGGCTAATTGTATCTGAGATAAGAGTGTCACAGGGACATGTTGAGCTGGAAGGACAACTTGCCGAAATGTCCCTGACTAAGTGAAAGTGACCCCGGCGTCTGAGTCTGACAGACACGAGGTGAGTGTGATGAAGACGAGACGTCTTTTGTCCTTCATGGCGCCTCGCAGACCTTGGGTGAGTCATTGAATGTTATCACAACCTCGAACGGACACCATCCATCCAATTCAACTGTCCTCTTCAGACCCGCTCGAGTTCACTAAAAATGAACATTGCGGTCTCACTGAGAAATGGAAAAAAAGACTACCCTGAGCCTTTCCCTGTAGAGAGCTCTTTTAAAAAAATTGCTTACAGAGCGCGCCCGATAATTTGCAGGTATACCTAATTTGACACCTGTCTCATCATTTACAATTAGGCATTATGAGGTCTAATTGGCCATCTGCTGGTGCCATCTTATGCTCTTGGAGCGCGGCCACATTGGCGTCCAACTGTTCTGCTAGGCCACACGCAACAATTGGACACACTGGGATGGTCTGGCATAGTAACAGTCAAAGTCATCCCAAAAATAAGAAGGCATTACCGTATCTAGCTATCAGGGTTGTGAACTGAGGATATTCCCTATGCATTGATTTCATACACCGAAGGAAGAGTTCTCAAGTGTGCATTCATTCACAACATCAAAATAATTCTCAGTTCCTCCAACATCGCAACTAAATCTACAGACTTACAATTGTAGATCCCAAAACAGATTACTACGATTAGCTTTTTAGCAAATCTAAAACAATTATGAATCAGTCGCAGGGGTTACTGAATTAATCTGTCTTGTTGAACCGTTGATCCCAGCATGTTCAGTTTCAAATATACCAAACTGTTACAGTGTTTTGCTGCACTCTATGCTTCTAGTATTAATTCAGTGTTGTTACAGAGGTTATACATGCACACTGAGTTCTGTTGTAATCAATTGAATTTCATCATGCATGAAGTATGTGACCACATTTTTTGTTGAATACATTCACTTAAAAATAAGCCTTCCATTTATGCCACCTCTAAAAAGTTGGTACAAAGTTATTTAAAAATCTGTTGACACGGCTGATCACTAAATGCCATAACCATTGCATTTCTAATTTCATCTTCAGTAGAATCCTTATAGGAACCATTAAAGTACTGGGATCATGAAGAAGAATCAGAAACCAGAATCATTAAATGCCTTGCAATTCCCATTCCCGCTACACAATCCAAGAAAACCTGTCACGGGTGTTTCAGACTGTCACAGACTGCTTTGAACACCGTGTAATCACAGGACAAATAAACTCCTTCTACGTACCTCAGAGACCAACAAAGAGAAGAACTATCACGACTGTTCTTGACAAGGATTAAAGCTGAAGCTGAGGTGATTGAGATTTGCCAAAAAAAAAACAAAAAAAAAAAACAGACAAACCAATAACATTGCATTTACTGCCTCCATCCTGCCCCCATAATTGTCATTCTTCAACAGGTAATTGTTCTCCCCGCTCTGTCAATCAGCCCTCAACTCGTCACCGCTAAAGCTGCATTTGCTGTTAGCAGAGATTCCCCTGAGAGAGGGTCACCACACTCTTAATGAAAGAAGATGAGCCTTCGGCTGAAGTTCTCTGTCTATCTCTATATTTATGAATACAGATTTTGACCTACAGTGAGCTGACAACAGAGAAGACCCTCATACATAAGTTCATGTATTTATGCATAGCTACAACCTTGTTATTTCCCTCACTTTCTTTAGACTTTGAGCTAAATCAAGCCTGAGGGGGAGAAAAAAAATCACCCTAGTGTGCTTGTTTTTTCTGCAAAAATGAGAAGCACCAGGGTTAGTGCCATTAAAAGTCAAGTTAAAACCAGTCGTATGTTTATCTCGACAATTAAAAAGTCCCCACTGACTACTTGCTACAGACTCGAAGCGATGCTCTGAAAAATGCTGTTTTTGCACTCTTGCTGTTTGAAAGGACCGGTGAACAGTTAGTCCACCCTGGCCCAGTATGCTAGGCCTGTCTCCCAAGGGGCGGCAACATTTACCCCTTAGCATGAGTCACTATTGATCTATTGTTGTGTTTCTCTCCAAATGTAGGTTCTCCCCTCAGGTTCTATGCTGGAAAACGTTTTTTTTGCGCGCACACACACAAAAACAATTTGCTTTTGTTTTTCTTTTCAGGTCTTTCTTAAAAGGTTGTTTTTTCTTTTTCTTTCTTTTTTTTTTTTTCATCACATAGGCTTTCCTTTGTAGCCACTTATTACTAAAGTGCTCTGAATGAACAGAACACAGCAATACACCATATTGTTTCTGCTTTAGCACATTGTGATTTCATACAAAAATGAAACAATATGTTTTGGAGACTAATAAAATGTAATGCCAAGGCTCTCGGCACAAACAGAATCATTACGAGTAGTGTTTCTCACATCAGTGTGCAGTGCAAGGTGACAAACATTGTGTATCATAGTTCCTTTTCATTTCTCTGTAGTTGTACATATTTCTTTACATCACCGCACCTAATGCAGTATTTACACAGATGGTAAAGTGTGTATTTTATTTGAGAACTGAAAGGGCAGGCGTATTAAAATCCTTCTGGCTAACAAAGACACACTACAATATTATAAGATACAGCAAGTATTGCATAACATAAATTATTAAGTTGTCTTTCTTCGCTAAGTTTGCTGGTCACTGGGAAAATGCAAGTCCCAGCATAAAGTTCTGCTTAAATCTTTAATGTCTAAACACAAAGTTTGTCTCTGTAAGGATTGCATGCGTAAACAGAACGCTAGAACAACACAAATGAAGCCCTGGGCTCAAAAATACATAAAGTGTGTCAAGTCCAAATGGGTTCGGAAGGTGCAAATGTATTGGCTACTACCTGAACCCCTTGTGTTTTTTAATTTCTTGATATCTGTGCTGTTTTTGCCCATGGTGTTTTTACAGCGCATACGCACGGTTTAACTTATCTAAAAAAAAAATTGTGTTCTAGTGATGAGAATGATATTAGTGGACCGGCTATTTGATTTCAACTGTATCAACAATAACAAACTATAGCATAAATAAACTCTTTTGGGTTTTCTTTATTGGTGCTTCAGGCTGCAATGGATTCAGGTTCGATAGCATCTTGTGACTTTGGCCAAGTTGTTTTTGCAGAAATCGTTTTTATTTCAGGGAAAAATTGATCAGGTAGTATTGATCATACAAAACAAATATACTTCACTGAAGGTAAATTGCTTTTACAATGGTAGATATTTATGGGCTCCTGAATTGTAAGCAACAGCAAAATAGACCTTATTTGCAGTTGCCTTAGTATATTGCATACTGTATGGCCCATGTGCTGTATGCCATACAGGTGTGTGTGTGGCCTTCTGTGAAGAACAGGAAAAGGAGGCTGGCAGGTTGTAGTGTCAGGATGATGGGATGTGATGGATGTGTTTGGACAGAGGAGTGCCAACTCTGCCCTGTTGCATTACCATCATCCCGTCAGCCAGTTACACTCACAAACACACACCGGGGTATTCCCATTAACACATTACACATCCGAAACCAATCAGGGATGAACCGCTGCTTTAATTACCTTTCTTTCTGTTTTCTGTGCACTGCTTCTTGTCTTCAGCCCTTCCTAATTCTACACTGTCTGAAACAGTGTCTTCAGAACAACAGCTTGTCACTGGGGCAATATCCTCCAGAGCTACATGGATGTTCCATTTGGGTAATATTATGCACACTTAAAGTACTAACATTCACTCTTAATGGGCTTTTCCAACATTTTACAGCATTTTCTGCACAACCGTGCGTTTATTCATTTTATGGCAGTCTGTTGTTGTGGTATCTGTTTCGGACCCTAAATTACATGTATTGTGTTTATGGTTATGTGTGTTCCACATAAAATATACAATATTTAAATATGGGTCTTAAGTGGCCATTTTTGTAGCAATAGCCAATTGTATGGGTCAAAATAATCCATTTTTTCTTTTATGGCAAAAATCATCAAAAAGATCATGTTCCATGAATATATTTTTTGTCTATATCATAACTTTGGTTCACATAAATGAATGAAGACCCAAATACATACATATACGCACTACTGTATGCACATCCCAGTCTCATGGCAGTTTGTGATTTAGTCACATAATTTTATTGAATATATTTATTCAAGTCCAGCACATTTTTTTAAACTAATGCATTTCAATTGGATGCATTTTCGTTCAAGAAATGTGCTGGACTTACGAAAATAACAAAATAAACGTGCCCCTGCCACAAATAAATACCACGAGACTGGGTAGGTAAACAATACTGGCTTATATAATTGGAGTACTTTTTGTAAGGAGTGACAGAGCAGATAAAATTGACATAGGCCATGTGAAACAATATCACACAAGGCTGAAACCTATGCAAATGTTCCATGGATAATGGCATAATGTTAATTAACTATGTGTTTATTTAGAGCGAGAGCATGTCATTACTTTAAATGCCATTGTTCTTTAATTGCTCCGTGGCTTGTTATTTATCGTTAATGCTCTGAATCCACAGTGCAGATTGTCAGATGAGCTGAAGGATGTGAGTTTAACAGACTGCTGTGCATTTGGCAGTCAGGCTCCATTTGACAGTGTTTCCTGTTTTGCCCGTTTCCTCCTGTTCAACCAGATTCAAGGAAAATGAATCAGCAGGAGAGGCAGAGTATCTCCAGATTTCCACAGATTTTGTGTTTTAAAATCTGGAAAAAGTCCAGGATTCTGTCTAATTATTGGTTTGTAACATTCACAAACAAATATAAAGACACTGTAGGGGATGAATTATGGTTGTGTAGAGAGGACTTTCTCAACCTGACGCTTCCTTAAATGATTCTCTCAATTGCCATTTTACTGTCCGAAGCAATGTGCTATTGCAGACACAGGAAAAGCAGTGTTCTGTCCCCATTACCGGATCAGCTACCCATCCCCAGGGCCCGACGTGTGCGACGAAAACGCAGCAATTAGTCGAGTAACTGCCTTAACAGCAAAAACCACAAGCAGATGAGAGGCAGATAGAGCAGGAATGAGAAAAAAGCAGAGCATCAGCTAAGAAGACAGGGCATGGATATAACCTTGGGAAAATGGGTTCCTGATTATCATAGAATTAATGTGCACATTTATTGCATAATAGTCTCATAGATGTTTATTGGAGCTAGGGGAAACCTTTGCTCTTTGCTGAAAGGAATATGATTACATGTGACTTAATTATCATATATGAATTAATATAACCACTGTGCACTTTTACCCTGCTACCTTTTAATATGCACAGCATTAATATCGAGCATCATCTTGAAAGAGAAATGTATGGAAATGCAGATGTTTACATTTCCTTTTGCTGCTGTTGTCGTCCAGTTACTGTGTTTCTGAGTGTCGTGTGTCAGATATAGAGTGACGCTGTGTCAGATGCTGTGGAGTCCTGCTTCTCCCCCAGGTCAAAGTTCTCAGAACAAACAGAAACACTCATGGACATCTAATTCATTCATTCTAGGTTGAGCAGCAAAGTGTTGCTTGTTCTCTGACAGAGATGGATGAAACAGCCAGATACATAAACACAGTAGCGCTGACAAAAGCATCTACATCTACCTAACTATCTAAACGATCATCTGAGGTCTAAATATGACTGATAACTCCAGACGTGGAGAAGAATGACATCATGCCAGCATTGATTGCCCTTGACCAGCAACAGTCTGTGTCCTGAGCTGTGACGTCAAAGCAAGACATTTAAAAATAGCGTGACATCTACAGATAACTTGGCATCCAAGACTCTTCCTCAGACTGATAAAATTTCTCTGACCAGGTCCATTTGGAGAAGAGCAGTCTTTGGAGAGTCTCTTTTATGACTAAGAGGCCCGGATGTCTGCCTATCTCAATAAACACAGACCCCAGACAAATAAGCCTGTGAAAATTGGCACATGTTCTTTGCTCTACCTTTCTATCTCTATTTGCTAAGGTGAGAAGTGCTGAGTACAATAAGGAGAGCGTATTTACCTGTCAAACACCGCTCTTCAACTGCTGGGACTGAGAGTCTGTGAATTTGACATTGCAGCACATTACTCACTCCTGTCCTAAACGAATTGCAGATGGTTTGGTCAGTATAAGTCCCACAGTTCACAGAAACACACTCTGTGTGTGCTCCCTTATGTTACATCAACAGAACCTCTTAGAGAAGGTTTTTATGAAATATTATAAAACCAAGCATTTCCTTAGAATAAAATGCATTATGAATCCAGTGACATTGACTAGGGTCCATTTTAATTTCATGTTGTCTTGGAAGGTTTGTAAATAATGTGAGTCATGTTTTTTATGTTATTGTCTTGATAACATGCCTGCAATTCTCACCGGTTTTCTGTGTCAAGTAGTGTGAACAGTCCTATATTATTAAAATGATAATAGCAGTAATAATTTGGTGAATTTCATTGTTTTTATTGAAAGAAGCTTTAAGGGGAGATAAAGCCTGCAGCTGTAGACATCCTCCCTCTGGCTTTCCTCGGCTGTGCTGGAATCTCGCCCAGAGTGGTGGAATTAAAAAGCAGCCATGTCGATTTCCATTATTAGGCATCAGGTGCTGCGGCTGGGCTGGACCCATGCTCCATTGCTCCTACCCTCCTGCACTGCGCCTTTTAACCCTAATTGACAGTCTTTCGTCCTCCCTCTGCCTGCTGCCCAGAGCATTCGCCGGGCAGAGATAGAGAGGCAGAGGGGGTACGCACATATGTCTGCTGTCTGTGCTGGCGCGTGTGCCTGCTGCGTTTGATATCTCTGAAGGCTACATTGGATGAGAGTTAGAAAGAGTCAGCACCTCTGCAGCTGTGCCAGCTCTTCTTCTCTAATAGACAGAAAAACACGCTGCTTTTTGAGACTGCTCACGTTAATGATACACGGCACTTAAAAGAAATAGCCGGAATGCAGAGTCTGCTTCATCTGATCAATCAGACGCACTCAGCAAACCCAAACGGGCGTGTCCAGAACCCCAAAGAACGCTGTTAGAAGTGTATTGCAATTCAGGGCACGTCCCAGTCCCACCATCTGCTGTTCTTGGGTCAGTTAAATGTGATGTAAGCACTTTTTTTTTTGAATATCAGGCATAAAAGCCTTTACTATTTGACAGATATCACTGAAATAGGTGACTTGAGAAATTACACCTGTGTTTTTGACAACCCTAAGCTTAAAAACAGCAAATATGAGTCAGGGGAGTGGGTTGCACCTTCACACCACTCTGAACAATCAGAAAGGATTCAGACAGAAACACAAACAGCTAACCTGAGCTCTGATGTCAAAGGCAGCAGACGGGGAGAAATGTCTGTTCCACGCTTTTAAGAGCCCTCCAAAAAGCAGGTCATTGTCATAACGTAATAAAATATCAAAATAATTATCCAAGAAATGTCTTTCATCAGATTACTGTTTGTAAATAGGATGATGTAACAAGTTTGAACAAGTTTGCAAAAGCATGGAAAAGGCTGTAAAAATGAGTTTACCTGTCCGTAGTTCCAGCCATCTTTTTAGATCTTTTTATATTTTTACTGATATATCACTTGCCTTAGAATACAACATGGACATATTCAAGCTTATTTAAGCCTCATTTATTTATTTGATTTTTACAAAAATACACCATCTCTGCAGTGCTCTATGGAGAAGCTTACTTTTTGTTTCTACAAGGTGTAGCTCCAACACCGACTGGGCCATGTTGCCTTGCCTTGAACCTTTCGACAAAGCGTTCAACAACTAAATTTGCTAACAGCACCTTCCAAGGTAAGCTTTACTCCTGCAATCAGAAGCTTCGTAATTACAGAAAGAACATTTTTAGACAGAAGTCAAACCAAGATGCTACACTAATGTGTGAGCACAGCTGAGTAAAAGCCTCACTTATCCAGGCTGGAATTACGAGGGAGAACACATTAAGAAGATTCAACTCATTAGCAGAGCTTTAAAGTGACGCCCCTCCCGGACTAATCCCTGCGCTGTGGCACCCTGTGTAATAATGCTACAGCCATGAGCACAAAACCACACGCTATCCTCTGTTTTTTTTTCGCAAGCTGCCATTGCTGGGGAGGGTTGCGGAGAAAAGCAGAAGCATTTTCTTTTTTCCGTACAAAGGCACAACGCAGATATGTTCGCAAACGATCTATTTTGAAACAGGCAAAAGGAGCAAACACAAAATAACCTTTATTTAGGCAGTGCTGCTCACACAGTCTACTTTATATGTATGTACGTTGTATAAAGTCTCGATTCATCTGCATTTGTTCATGGATTTTTCACTTACTAAAGGAAATCCAAGTGTTCAGAAGGCAAGACTTTATAAACAACTTTGAAGAATATATTTGTTTTTGTCTCTCATTCCTCCTTTAGTGTTTTCAGGGAGACTCAAGGACTCTTCATTTCTGGGACAAATGCAGTCCTCTCTGTCTTAACGTACTCTCTCCTTCTGTTGTAGATGAGACAAAAACACAATTCAAAAGCGACAGGAAGTGTTCTATCCTTTTTCTTGAACAGGTGTGACGTGCTCAATGACTTCAAGTGACGCTTCGTGTCTCTCTGAGTTTTGATTAAGATGCAGCTTGTAATAGTTTGATAAAACAACATTTTAAACCCAGGTTTAGACACTCTATTTTTACTAGTCAACCAGTCAGTGCTGTGCAGCATTAGTAGGGTTTGCTGTTCAAAGAAAGAATCTACAGTATGCTGGTTAGATATGTTTTGATGCAGGGATGCTGGTTTAAGCCGGTCGTTTTGCTGGTGTATGCTGGTCCTTTGCCCAGGTTTATGCTTTGACCAGCATACCCAACCAGCATGCTGTTTTTTCATATCTTAGGTACATATCTCATGTACCTGAGATATGAAAACTCCACATTTGCACTGATTTGGTCTCATAAACAATGCAAATAAAGTATTTTGTAGTTTCAGTCAGGCGATGGATAGTACTTGGATGGTTTCACGGATGTTTGTATAAATTACGGCTAGTATGTGAATTCTTCATTTGAACTTAGATTTCCACCGGGGTTCAGTGATAATCTACTTTGTGAACTTTTTTGTAACTCTTTGCATATTTGCATTTAAATACAGAGTTGCATAGAGAAATTTCCCTCGTGTTTATTATGAAGTGACTAGCTGAAAAACTCAATGCATCAATATTGGTAGAGCTGACTTCTTGGCACAAAGCATAATTCCAAGCATGCTGAAGCATCCCAGTCCCCTATCACAGAGATTTGTGTATTTGGACTGAGTTGATTTTCGATTGTCTTGGTCCCATAATGCCCTGAGGTGTTAAGGAGAGGTTTCGATGTTCTGAAGCCTTTATGATTTACTCTGTTTGGGCATTTCTGTTGCAGGTTCCATTCCAGTGTCACGACCTCAATATGCACGAGTGTAGTTTCGCTGCACAGACCCTTTTCTTCCCCTCTGGGTAAATGAAAGTGATTCACAAAGAATGGGTCTGTTTCCCGATACCATTTTCAATTACCATAGGAACAACTAGGGCAGCACCATTCCATAAAACATGGATACTTATGCAATCTGCTCTTCACACAACATCACTCTTATCAAAAAATCCCTCTCAGTGTGTTGAAAGCGATCAGTCCGAGACCACTGAAGCCCTGTGGGCCCTAGTTAATGGCTCTCATCAACTATATTTATAAAATGCCCCTTGGCCCCACGACAAAAAAGAAGCATGTTATGAGGGAAATGTGGCCAAGCTCTCGAAACTCAGTTTTTTCTGTCTGATTTGTCATAATGTTGTGTACTAATCTAGCGTTTGTCGTTTTGATGGATAAGTGGGTAAAGTGAGAGGGCGGCCGATCTACGGTCTGTACTTTTAAAACCCTTCATGCACTTACAGATGTAAGCAATCCACTCTGTAGATGTAATCAACAGCCAGTTGGGGTTTGTTTATTTTCTGCCACAATTCGTCTTTATAGGCACGCTCACTTCACAAGTAGAAATGTAGGCAGTCATCATTACACCAGCAGTTATTAACCCCTCGGGATGCTGTGGAGGTGGAGTTACTTCGGGAACGTTGCATGTCTGGGGTCTGCGGGGGCTGATGGGGGGCTGAAAGAGAGGGTTATTAAAGCTTTGAAAATTTCGCTAGATTTTATTTTATTTTGTATTTGGGTAGACAGTTTGTGCAAAAACAATTGTATTTCGCCACCACAATTTGCACAGTTCATAGCACTGAATCTGTTGAACGATTCAAGAATTTAGTTTAAGGACCAGGTTGACTGTAATGTAATATTTGTTGCGTTTTTTTTTTTACATTTGGTATATTACAGTGATGAAATTTTTATTATTTATTTATTTTTTCCCAGATTTACCTTCCCCCTTGATGTTACATTCTTGTGGGTGTTGTTCATGTTAATCATATGTGCCCTTTTTTTTTTTTTACAAAATTTAAGCTTTGAAGAAGAATTAAACCATGCTATAGAGCACTCACAGGATTATAAGAGCATAAGTGTTTTGTGTGCAAAATATTTGTGTTCATACTTTAAGTTTAGTTTCTCTTCTTTCACAAACTCGCTTTCTTTGTCTTAGTCATAGGTTGTGTTACCAATAATACCATGGCTTGCAGTAGTCGAAGTAGTGCAGAACTTGCTGTCTACACATTTACATTTCAGCTCAGCGTGCCCGCAGGTAAGCACAACATCCTGTCAGAAATGGCATCTAAAAATGATGACTGGTGACTCAATGCTGATCTCTATATGATGAGGAATCTTTCCACATAGTTGAAGGCACAATTTGCTCCTTGTGTCACTCAACTCCGTTCAGTCAATAAAACGTATATATATAAAAATAAAAGAGGAGCAAGAAACAGAAAATACAGACTAGGGGACAAAGGAGATGCAGTTGTGGAAGTTTTCTGTAGGTTGTGGACACGGCACTGACAGTGCTGCACAATAGAATACTTTAAACCTTTTTTTAGTCCACTAATTGGAAATTTCAGCTGAATAAAAACACGAAAAACATGCTTTGTTCATCATTGTGCTTTCTTCGTTTTGTGTGCATTTGATGAATTGCATGTGCAAGTTATTCAAAAAAATCTACATACAGTATACAATGACATGCCATGATCATGAAATCTATGTATTAATGTTGTAGTTTTCTGTGCTGAGCTCAGTTTATTCAAAGGATACTCCTTACAGTATACAGTATCTATTCACACCAGTTCCTGAGCTCAGTTATTCTGCCTGTCAAAAAATCAATTAGTTGAATGATGTTAATAATGGTTTCTGTGTATGGTAAATTAGTCCAAGGTTGTTATGTTTCCCACCTAGATTTTCTCTTTGCAAAACCTAGTACTAAACATAGCAGAACTTTATTTTCACAATGTAACCAGTGATGTCGACTCCAAATTTGTCTACAATCAGTCCTGTAGAGTTTAGTTCCAGCCCTAATTAAACACACCTGAACAAGCTAATCAGGGTCTTCAGAATTACTAAAGCTGCATCCGAAATCGCATTTATAGTATGAATGGAACTCGGACGTACTACATCTGCCATATTGATGTTGTCACGTGTCATGCGTCGTCACAACAGCGCGACAATTTAAACGTTCAATAAGTCATCCGTTTATTTAGATTGTGTTAAACAAGTGTAATTTAAT
>JAUMHR010000075.1:1687583-1706575 GCA_032361145.1 Enteromius fasciolatus | reverse complement strand
TTCGCGTCTTTGCATTGACTTAACATGTAAATCACTCGCGCTTGACGCTTCATTCGCGTCCGGTGTGAACGCACCTTCACAATTAGAAAAAATGCCTACTTCTCTGGAATTTGAAGGCTGCTAAAAAAATGTCAATTCATAATGCTTGTAATGCTTAAATCCCCTGGTGACGTAAGTTTGATTTTTGGGGTGACTTGTGAGCTGTGCGTGTTTACTTAAAATAGACTGTGATGCTTTCCAGGTGATGCACACTCAGTAATGTATATTTGCTCACTTGCTCTGGGGGGAGCATTTGAGGGCAGTTGCTCTATTGTAACCCCAACGACACAAGCTCTTGATTTAGCGCAGTATTCAGTCCTAACTGCTTTGGCAGAGCCAGGCCACTGTTACACAGCTGGGCATCTGCCTGAGAGCAGCTGCTGAGCGCCTGAAGTGTGTGGCATTTTAGTCAGTCTGCTACCAGCTTTCCCTCGTCCCAGTTTCTTTTTCTGCTGTTCCCTCAGTGACTCACATCATACCCCCTCCCACTGTACACGCGGGGGCTCTTCTCTTGAGTCAGCCCGAACTCTGCCACCGACAATGAACCTAGCATTCACTTCAGCTTCTGGGTTCATGAATGGCTGCAATTACAACCATTAGCATGCTTAATTAACAGATTCACTGGCAGCCAGCACAGAGCATGGCACCTTCTTTTAGTCCGTGGCCAAGCACCTGCCCCTGGCGCGACACACTCCCACGTCAGCTCAGCAAGGTGTATAATTTGAAAGTATGTGATACAATTCCTTTTTTCTTCCCTGTTCTCATCTACTGTTCGCAACATTTTCTCTTTACTTTGTGTGTGTGTGTCTTTTGATTCATCATTTTTTTTTTTCTTGCACCTCTCATATCTCACTTTATCTTCGCTCTCTGTGCTACAGCATGATGGTGACCTGGGATGATGTTAATGACAATATTTTCATACACCATTTTGCGGTGATGACAAGGTTGCCAAAAAATAAGCTGATAAACAAATGTAATCGGAAGGAAGCACAATGAGTTTTCCTCACAGGGCCATTGAGGAGCGATTGGCAGGAGCAGGCACGGGCAACACTGCCAACAATTGGCACTGCCAATCCCCTTTTTTCTTCACCCTGTTCTGGAATGCTACATCACGCAGTTCATAAAATTTCTTTGCCTGTCTGTCTCTCTTCAGTAGAGTCAGGGATTTTCTCATCACAGGTAAACACTATTGTATTGGTGTCCCCGATGTGATTACGTGGATGGTGTTCCCCTATCAGTCACAGGGCTAATCACTTTTTAATGAACTCCGGATTACTTCTTCATATGAAAACCATTAGTGCAATGTGGAGTGTTTTGTGTAAACTAGATATTTTCAGTCTCATCCTTGTGCAGTAGCTTTCTTCTCTTCTCTGTACTTGAATTCTCCAGTCTATTGGTTCATTTTATTGACTCCATTTTTTTTTTCTGTGTTTGAATTGGTATTTTTCATGGGTTAGGTCACTCTGTGCATGCACAACAAAGATATGAGCCCATTAGAGGAAGCAGTTTCAGCCTCTTCAGAAATTAAAATTGGTTTGGTTTTCTTACGAGCAGGTAAATGATAATATGGTTTCTGTGGATTTTAGAGACGCTGAAACAACCTTACCTTTCCTACCCTCTTGTAATAGGTTCAAGGAGTCATTTAGGAGGAGAAGGTAATTAGACGTAGATGAATTGATTGCGTTTGTGGAGTGTATAGCTCTGACTGACCTACCTCTTCTGGAGTGGATAGCTATGTTCTCATTAAGACGTGTTGAAGCATAATTTTTTTTTTCCTTTTCCCCTCAGCGAAATGGCCTGATAACTTATTCTCCCTCCCACTCTCTGACCGCCCCCCCTCCCCTACTACACTTGCTTTCTTCCTCTCTGCATGCTTACTCTGTCGCTCTTTAGCTGTCGATGGCTCTTTAGTGCCTGTCAGGAGCTGCGCTGAGCGCATCCCAAACATATTGTGCTTTTTCACATAATTAGGCAGGAGGGATTTCATTAACAACACTAGAGTGCAGGCTTCTATTCTTACACCAGTGAGTTTCCGCCGTCCCAAAAGGGTTTTTAGTTGTCTTTTTCTTTCTCCTACTCTTTTAAACATTTTAAACACTCACAGACAATAGAGAACCAAAGGTCATATTTTAAAAAAAGTAAATATTGCTAAATATTTCCCTATTTAGTATTTGTTTTAAGCATCTAACAATTAAGTGATGCAAAATGATATAAATAAATAAAGCAACACCACATATGGTTCAGTGAAAGACGAAGGGTGCTCATTCATGTTTAACTCCAGGACTGTAGAGATCTGTGGGGCAAGATGGTGAGACAGTTTATTCAAAATTGGCCTCAATGTGTGTTTAGAAGAATTCAATCGTAGGGTTGTGTGTTCAGTGGTGCAAACTAATTATTGTGGGTTGATATATAGGTTTTTAGCATGCATACACAGACACACAACCCCACACCCCTGCTCTGTGGGCCAAGTGACAGCTGTGTTTGGTGCAAGTGGAAGAGCAGCTAATGAACCAAACACAAGGCTTGACAATTCACATCTGCTGCTACTCTCCTGCCTCTGCCAGACCCAGCAACACCCACCCAGTCTCACAGGGCGGCAACAGCAGCCGGCGTCTCACCTGGGATGCACAAACTCCCATAAACACTTAAATACACACACCGACATCCACATAGAAATGAACACATGGTCACGCTCACATCCTCCGTATTAAACCAGACATATGTGTGCATGCTAGAATGACGTGCGCAGATGCTAAGCATGCATGCAAAAATAAACAAAACTCACACCTGGCTATCAGTGGTGGAGTTAGCTGGTGGAACATCAAGCAACTCTTGCTTACATCCTTTCTAAAAATTGAATCTTTCTTTTAGCTCAGTTTTACGGTTGTTGAGAAAGCTGTTTCTAGCAGCTTTTTTTCTTTTTTAAGAGGCTTCGGGGAGAAACACTTAGAGCGGACTCATTGGGGTGCCTTCCTGTTCCTCTCACCTTAAAAGTTTCCTTCACCATTACGGTCTGACTACTCTTTGTAACTGCACAGCAGGGTAAGAGTTAGAGAGAATGGAAAGTTCTAGAGAGTTTTAGTTATGGTCATAAGCCTATGGCTGGCTGAGCACCAGGCCTTCCTTCCTACTCAGCCATCTGCTAATGCAGGGACGACCGCCCCACGTGAGTGTGCGTGTTTATGGGGGTATGTGTGAAATCTACTAATGCTATCTGCGTAAAACTAGAACTTGCATGAGTATTACTTTGTACTAGTTGTCCAAAAATAGTTAGCAAGTTTATGTTTTGCATGCATAAATGTCTCTTCACACAGCGTATCAGCAGCAATATGACAGCCCATAATCAGACAGTGGAAATGATGCAGGTGCTGTACATCTTCACTGATGCAGCTTCTGTTGTTGTCAATGCTGCTTTTTTATAACTCTTGATTTAGCTATTGTTACTATAACAAAATATAAATGTGTGATGAATAATGTGCTAACCCACAGAATCAAACACTTTTTATGTGCATTTTCACATGGCGCGTTTTCCATTATAAATTACGATACAGCTTGCGATGTTGGTCCATACGCTGGATTGATTTCTTAATTCAAGCAAACTACAGGATTCATTTTCGTAAAGTGATTATTTTGGTGCAGATCTGAGCGTGATATGCCAAAAAGAACCAAATCAAAAAAAAAAGAAAAAAAAAAAAGAAATTGAGAAACAGTAAAACAGTACTACTGTATATACTTGACAGTATAAACCGTATGAACGGTTTATATTATGGCATACTCTCTTCTCCACAGGTGTGTATGCACACATTCACACATACGCTATTTTCAGAGCAAGCCTGGGGTTCTTTGTCTCAGAGAAACCTGCCTGTCTTCCTCTAATTGCGTTTGATAACAATTTTGTCAAGCCTCCTCTGGCAGCGTCCACACCACGCTCCCATCAGCAGCTGCTGCTAATTAGCTGCTATCGCTAGCTCTTCTGGCACACTCCCTGCTGATCCCTCTGGCCCCCTAGATCCTAAGTATAAATCATCAGATTGCTGAGAAAAACAGTGCAGAGGTAGGAAGCTGATGAAGGCTGGATGACATAATGCTAAATAAGTATATTAGAATCAGAGCAAAACTCATTTCACTTCCATTTTTCTTTTCTTCTTCTTTAGGATAAAACATCATATTTTGCATGTAAAACCAAACAAACAAAAAAGCATGGCTTTTGCACATTGGGAGTTGACTGGATTAAGTCATCTTTAGAGCATGCAAATTTTGGTCTTCAGTCAAAACATTGGGACTTAAATGTCATCAATGTTGTTGTAAAAGTTGCATTATTTTTTTAAATGTAATGTTCTGTTCTGTGAAGATTCTCCCATGTCAATGAGTATTTATTAATTTTTTTTTTTTTTTTTTTGGTATATAGAAGTCACTTTGGTTTATATGACAACACAGGTACATAATGTTTAGTTAGGCTGTTATATAATGTCGCACTGATTTTAAATACATACGCAAGGCCACTGAGCTTTAATCCACAAATGATACTAGTTCATAGAATATAGTATATGTGATGAAATTGTAGACCAACATTAATTGTTAAGATGATGCAATATTTTTGGTTGCCTTTAAGTTTTTTTTTTCCCTCAACTTCTGATTTTGTTTCAGTGTGTAACTCTGATGAAAGAGTTTCCCTCTGTCACTTACTTTTTAGTTTTTGTTTTACTTTGAAAATTGATTAGACAGAGAAAACTGCCAGACTGGATACAGGTGATTGTAGGAAACTGAAGCCCATTGAAACAAACACAATAAGACAATGGTTCCAATGTGGTTTTGTGTCAACTTTGAGCAACTAGATTTCAGTGATACATCCTTTTGTTCCATCTCAGCTAATGTTTCAGGAGATGGTAACCTTAATGTCCTTTTATAGCTTTTTGCCCCTGATTGGCCAGAGGCAAACTTGGTACAAAATCAGGGCAACCTATTCCCCCTCAGCCCTCACTGGTAATGATGAAGTTACGGTTCCTCTAATGGCATACATAAGTTGATGGGGAGAGGTCAAAGCAATAGGAAAAGTCGAATATGTACCTGAGTAAGTGTGTGTGTGTGTGTGTGATAGAGGAGGCAGAGAGAGAGGAAGGTTGGGAGTATTGGAGGGAGGACAGGTGGTGAATTACCTGGATGAAAAATTGCACCAGATTAGACGCATAGAGAGGAGGGAAAAAAGGAAGCGAGAACAAGAGAGCAAGCCCTTTTTCAAGGACAACGTGTGTGATCTCTCCTGATTAATAAGTGTTATTTTGATCAGTGCTCCTGTGTCACAGTGCGGCCCTGTGCTAATGGAACACTCAGCTGGGTCTCGCCGCAAAGCCTCATGGGAATATCGAGAAGAGCATGTAAACAATCTGACCCTTCCAACCCACAAAGCCATTCTCACCTGTCTCGAGCACTTCTCATCTCTCAGTCTGTTCCGCAACAGTTACACACACTCTCATCCCAGAGCAATCAAGCTAACATCACTTTCAACATTAAACATTACGGGGGCTTTCGGTACTGAAAAGAAAATGCCATTATCACACACTGTTGTCAGTTACCATCCTCGATGCAGAAAGTGTTGGCGTTGGCTGCAAAACTGCTCCGGTAATGGCTTAGCGGGGCATGCGCCGAGCTGACACAGAACACATGTTTCTGGACAAATGGTTCCAGACAGCTTTGGAGCCCAGCCTCAAGGGAACGCCACATTTGCCTGGGAAGCACTCGGCTGCCTCCTGTTAATTAAATAACTGCCTGTGAGTAAATACAAAGTCATTGAGGGGTAAAGGGAAACTGGATCGAGCCAAATTCGCCTTTCAAATGAAATGGCATCAGGTTTCATGAGATGCATTTTTCATGCTGAAAATGTTAAAATGCCTGATACTTGAGATTCACACAGCCAGTACTCTCTGAGGCGTAAAAAGCAAGGTACTTCTCAATTATCATAAACACAGATCATATTTGCCACAGAGCGATTTAGAGATATCAGAAAACCGCTTTATGTGGTCACCCTTCTCTTACTACTCAATTCAGTAGGATAGTCTGACTCACTCTTAACTGGCCCTCTAGTGGACACCGGTGATACAAAGGCAGAATTGCATTGTACTCCAATCTGATTCACTGCTATGACCTGAAGATCAGTTCTTAGGAATGCTTTATTTTGATAGTCCACATACATTTTGTCAGGTCGTTTTGGGTTTTGTTTACTTTTGTGTCTTTTATTTTGTAATTCATACTCCCAGTTCTGCTTCCTGTATGTCATGCGCAACCCTTGCTCCTAACACTGCGCAGGCCGATCGTCGTATGACATCAAAGTACAATGAAAGTGATAAGGGGCCATCTTTCCTCTAGATTTCTTGCTGTACTTTGATGTCGTTCTGTGCAGGTACAAGTACACCTATTGTGTTGTGTTCTGATGTCATGTGTCCTGTGTTCTTCTCTGTTCATTGTTTGATTGTGTTTCTTGTTAGTCATTGGTGTTTCAGTAACCTTTATGTTTCCTTTGTCTCCTTTCTAGTATTGTGTCCCTGTGTTTGTGAATTTCTGTTCATGTTCACGTTTATCATGCCATTATTAAGTTTCTTGTTCAATAAACTTTGCTGGGTTTCTCTATTTTTGCCTCTATACAGATTTTGGTTACTTTGTGCACAAACCCCAAGTCAACAAGACACTAACTATGGGTAATTTTGCAACTACATTTCAACCAGTAGTCATTAGTAAATAGTCAACCGTCTATTTAATATCTGCTAACAGTTTATTGTTTGTGTTTATTGTGTCTAAAGTGGACCAAATAAGTGTAACCCAGTAAATAAAAAAAAAATAAATCTGTGGAAACTAATAGCAGAGTTGACAGCTGATGCTTAATGCTAGTGTAGCTGTTAGCTAATGATCTTAACATACTGTAAGTCTAGATTGTCTTTATATTTAATTGTACTAGTCTTGGAGATGCTAGATGCACTGAAATAAGTATATGCTTGTTGTATTTAGGTGAACCTGAGCATGTTCTTGTTCTATATTCTGCATTAATACTGCCCTGATCAGTGAAGCTGCACAGCATTTCATTTGGACCTGATCCATCTGAAACGGCAGTAAATCTGACAGGATAAAACTCCAAGAGCAAACAGGTGCGTTACTCTGCTGTGAAAGGCTCCCAGCTCAGAGAAGGATGCCTGCTGAGGGTGTCGGAGGGTCGCGGAGAAGTGAGAGAGATGGCAATAAAAAAAAACAACAAAAAAAAACCAAGATGGATGATTTGAATGTGTGAGGCTGCAGCATCTGTTGGCACCTCTTCCAGACACCCACGCTTACACCCTTCTGCGCTGCCAGTGTGTGTGTGCAGTGGTTCACCTGGGGCTTGACAGGAGGAGAAATGCATAAAAATTGGACGCATCACTCACTGCACTTGCTGAGAACATTTGCATTCGCATTGAGTTTGCATTTGAGTTCTGAGATTTAAATATACTTGCTGAAGCCCTCAGCACACAGAAACAGGGGAAACCGAGAGAATTGTTGCCTTGGCTGATCTTGTCAAAATTGGAACTGCTCAATTTGCTAATTTAAGTAGACATCGGAGTTGTTAATTGGCACAGTAATGTGTTCAAGTGGGGAAACACTAATATCATTTATAGTTTATGTTAAAGGTCTCATTTAATACACGAGCAGAACAAATATTTGAGTGTTTTTTATATATATATATTTATTTTTTTTACATAATATATGTGTGTGTGTGTGCGTGTGTACTGTTATTTATTGTTATTGATGTATAAGGGCACATATGCATGCATATATATTTATGGAAAGCATTTTTATATTAATTACATTTGTATATTATATAAATTAGATTAATAGTAATATATACACGTAAATATGCTGTATGTGTATGTATTTATATATACATAATAAACACACACTGATGAGCAAAATTTGTAAATGTTTGCCAGTGAGAAGGCAGACGGCCTCAGGAAAGGAGCTGTCACTGTGACAGGATGTTCTGGTGCTGAGTGGTGACGTCCAGAGAGGGTCGAGTCAGAGGCAATCTCACCAGCTCCGCTCAAGGCACTGAGTTCATAAAGCTACTAGATGGATGGTAGGTGACAGCTGACCGGATCACTCGATTCTACCTGGATTTGTTGTGAGAAGATGTTGGAAGAAGCAAAACTGTAACGGAGGAAGTGCTTTCTAAGGTTGCTGCATGATGGGAGAGACACCCACCCTGAGCTCATGATTATTTTCTGCGTTTAATGCATCTTTCTTTATTTCCATTTGTCGCTCAGCATTCTTTCTGTCCATCCAATGATCTGGACGGTGTAGACTGTGATCGTCGGACGCCTGTGAATGACAAACTGCCCCCTCTGTGAGGCTCTCTATAAATCACCCAAACAATGGCTACGGCCCTGCTCGTCGACTGACGGACAGGTGATGGATTGTCTGCACAGTGGGGGGAAAACAAAATGACGCACCCCATTAGCTCACAGGCTGGCTTATTCAAATCAATAAGACTCTCTCTCGCGCAACGCCCTTTTCTTCGCATCTTTTAACGTCTTTCCGTCTTTTTAAAACTCTCTCTCAATCTCTCCGGACCAGAGACAGGCGCATAAACAATGCCTGCCACATTTTAATAGTTTGATGTTTTCAAATGCCACTCAGCCCTGCCCAAGCACCTAAAACAACTCGGATGTGATGAGATTTACTGAGCCCATAAATCACACGCAGCCTTGCTCACTTGTGAGACATAAGCTTCACACACACCATAGTTTTTGTCACTATACACTGGGATAGCATATACAGTCCATCTATTGATTGGTCCATTCGTCTTACAAAACAAAACAAATGTCTTTATTTATTTATTTATAAATACATAACATAGAATTTTGAAATAGAAAACATAAAAATGTTGTAGTGTTATTTTATTTATAGTTTGTTTGGACTAGGGGTGTTATAGTTAACTAAAACCAAAACTATACAAATTATTTAATATAAAATAAAATATAAGAATAATAGAATAATTTATTATTATTTTTATATATTATTATTATAAGACCAATACAATAGTTGACTACTACTACTACTACTACTACTACTACTACTACTACTAATAATAATAATAATAATAAAAAATAAGGGGAAAAAACATAAACATACAAATAATATAAATATAATATATTTCTATGTAATAAATGTTATAAATAATAGTATCTCAGTGATAAATATTGTTGGTTTGGATAATTCATGTACTGTATTGGTTCAAAAAACAATTCCCCGATATTAATTAGAAAAATATTAATTTAAACTTCTCTGCAGCTTTGAATATCTTCATTTACATATACTAAATACATGATTACATTTCTAATTTAATAATTTATCATCCTTATGTTGGCAGCTATAATTGTCGTGAGAGAAGCTTTTGCTTGACTTTGCTCGAATGAAAAACTAAAATGTTACCAAATGAGGCTGATGATGAATGGCACATTTACTTTCATGCTGAGAAACGAATGACTATTCCACTGGAAAAAATAAACCCCGGTTCGATACCACTGCTTTTTGATTACACAAAAAAACACCAACACAAGATACTCTGAAGAAAAGAACACCATAGAGGAAAGGTTCATGTCCAAGAGGCAGGTCATATCTGAACAATAAGTCAGTTTTCTGTGCTAACATCTCTGTATCCCGTCCTCTCGAGTTCAGAGGAAGGCAGCGTTAATCCCTCGTGACAGAGGAAGACGAGGGGTAGCGGGGAAGGTCCGACCCTCAGGCGGGCCACACTGCTGCTGCCTCAACCTCTCTGAAATCTGCCACTGTGTCAAGCGTCATCAGCCTCAAATCTATAACGCCGACGCCTGCCATCCCAACTACACAACATCAGCTAACACGTCTCAAACCGCCTTGTTAAACGTCCTCCTCTCTCAGGCTCACTGTTATTAGCGCCGTGCTATTATTCGCGTGACTGGGCAGAGGGCTTCGATAATTCACAAGACCCAAGTGCAGAGCGAGGTCTAAGAGTAAAGTAAAGCTACTAACTTTTACTCTTCTTCTTTTTTTTTTTATTACATATTTTAACAGCTAGACAGCAGCTCAAGTAGCGTAGCTTTTCAAATAGTATGATGACTTAAATTAATTAAATAAATGATTCACATTTGGATTCCAAAACAAACTAAAAGAAAAGAAAAGAAAAATGTTAACAATATGTTGGGAGAAAATATACTCATATTGAGTGCATGTGTGTGTTTTTTGAAATGGGAATTATATTTTCATATTTTCATTAGTTGTATATTGTGTAAAGTACCTGTTCATTGTACTCTAAATACTGCAACATCCAGCCTCGGGTGAATACGACAGTCTTTGAATATTGACTTACTCTGAATGAGTGATTCTCTTGGGATGTCTGTTGGGTCCCATCGTTGTGGGATGTGCTGTGTAAAACAGTCATCTTTCTATTTGAAGTGTCTCTTCTTTCCTGAAAACCTTTCAAACACTCGTTTTCTTTTTATTGGTCTTTTACTTATACCTCTGCACACACCTCTCCATTGCAGTGGATTTTAATTTATTTAAATTTTTTCTTAAGGCTGTGTCTCGTTCTACTCCATAGTTTGTGAATCACAGCATTATATATATGAAAAAAAGTGTGCTTATTCAAATTGAATGTGCACTTATAATGTACTTCAGATATCAGAAGTATAAAAGAATGAATTACAGAATGAAAACTACTTATGTAAGATATAAGAGGCCACTTAGACGCACTTAAAGAGAGACGCGTCCATTACTGTTTCTTAACACACATTAGTACATAAAAAAAGGCTGTTTGAATTAACATTGTTTACTTCAAAAACACCTATAATAATCTTTTATGGTGCTTTAAATTAATTGATTGGTTTAGATGTCTTGACTAACGTTCTAAAGCGCAAGCACTTGAACGTATTTCATAAGTGTAGGGTGATATTTGACATTACAATATAATAAGTTGCAGCTTGATTATTACAAATAGAAATACATTTAAATTCCCGACAAACAAGTTTCAATAGAAAAGTATATTTTAATTTACCATAAATGCTTTCCCCATATTATAAAGACAATAGAAGTAATTATGAAAATTATTACATACATAGAAATTAAGTGGTATCATCACAAATGGTTCGGGTAACTGCATTTAATATAAAGTCATGATGCATTTTCATTTACTTGAGACAATGTGTGTGTTACCTTCATGACTGGTGTAAATCAGCAATACAGAATTACTGGGGTCTAGTATTTGTTTAGTGAATTGTTTATCTGCGGTGTTAAAAAAATGCAGAACAAAAGTGAATAAAGTGAGTAGCCGATGTTCTCTGTGCATTATGGGAATGTCTAGGGTCCGAACATTTCTGTGCTGACTCCCTTGGCAGTGTACTACTTACTGCTGAACAAGGCAACGGATTCATACACACCGTTAGCAATATCATGATATTACTTCTGAGGGTCAAAAAACAAAACATTTTTGCCACCTGTATGCATTTAGCACCGAAAACCAGTGTCATTTCAGTAGAACTCGCAGAGACTCTTGTGATTGAGTCTCGAGGTAGGTGTTGCAAGAGACAGATGCTTCTTGACGTCCCGTCTTCAGGTAACATAAACGACATATTTGGGAGAATAATGGAGTTCAAGGGAGGTGGAAAATGCATAGCAGACACAGAGTAAAGAATAGGCCACAGCGTCAAAGATCTTTTATCAAGTAGCACCTCATCTGAGGTCTGAACGGGGAGGCATGAGAGAATAATGAATTAATTAAAAAAGAGAATAGATAGGGATTGGAGAGGCGCACCTTGCTCTCCATGTCCAGGGGAAAAAAGCCAATCACTGCGCAGTGAGGTGTGAGTACCATCCATTATGTGGCGACTGACAAGTTAGCAGCAGTCAGAGAAAAAGCTGCACTTAATAAATCAAATCTGACACCTCTTCCCCAGCACCCTTCTCAACTACCGCTCCTGCTTCTTCTTGGTCCTCTTCCTCCTCTTCTTCATGTCTGTCATCCCATCGTCCTCCTATCCGAGAAGCTTCAAGATGCATTCACACCTCAACCCTCGGCTCTACTCACCACAAATGTTTTAACAAGTCCTCGGTGACAAAAAGCCCCTCGCGATTGTGCAGTTGTTCATGGATTTTGCTGTTCAGAAGCAGCACTAATGCCATTAATCAGAATGTCGCAATCTATGGGCCAATTACTTGCATTCTGGAGCTTAATGGGAAAAGATTTCCTTGATACCTCCATTTTAATTAAAAGACAGTTTGCACATCTGACGACGAAGCTTTTTTTTATTCTTTATCAAGTACAAGGTAAAAAAAATGTTCCACCGCGTGCACAATTAGCACCTATTAGAGAGGCATAAATACACACAAATAATGTATAAACATAATTGAGGAGAATTTAGAGTGCTTTTTCACACACTTAGCGCAGTAAATAAAGCACGCTGTAAAGCTGCGTCTCGCAGTTCTAATCAATTACTTTTATTGTTTCCCCTCTTTCCTTTTTTCTCAGATAGGCTGTGTTTGGTTAAACCTCATATAACACATGGAGGGCATCAGACTATTCCCAGAAACAGATGTTTGTTTGACTTAATGGTCAAATGAGCTGTAACTTGCCAACATTACGCATACCTGTAGCATTCATTACCTGATAGAGGGCGACTTCCAAAGGACACACGCACAGTATACACAAATAATGTATAAACATAATTGAGGAGAATTCAGAGTGCTTTTTCACACACGTAAAAGATTTAAAAGATAATAAACAAATCACATGTAAGCAACTCAAGAAATACACTATGTATGTGTGAATGGGTAAAATTGCACGTGCAAATGCAAACTCAAGACTCTTATTGACCTTATGTAGCTCTGCCTTCTGTTTGTGTTTCCACAGCGTGAAGCTAAGGTTTTAAAAATCTCCCTGGTCTACTGACATGTGTTATGACACCTGCTTTATTAGTAAATTCACTTCATTGGCTAATTACTCTTCAACAGTGATGCTGTAGAGCTACACCGAAACGAAAGTTTAAAGCCAAAACTATAAATATGACTATGACAGCAACTGTTTATTTTATTCATGCTGCAGTGCATGTCAGATCAACAAGTCAGCATATGAGATTGTTTGAAAAACTCACATACTGTAGCAGTCTATTATCGGTTAATGCATATTTATGTAGATTCAAGCTAATTCACATTTCTTCTGTGACTCGAAAGGCCCTGCGTGCTGGATAAAATGTAATTAGATTTCTTACCGTCTTTGAGTGTGTGTTTAAGTGTGTGTGTGAGGGACAATTCTGCTGGCCTGCCGCAAAACAAATCTGCCTTGAAATGTGATCAGAAATCTAATCAGCTTCTTCGTTTGATGTCCTGATTAAAAATGGATATCAAGGCGATGGTCAAAATAAGTGGAGGAATCTTTGAACTTCTAAAGGTCGAGGAACGGCCAATTTTCCCATCTTCCATCACAAGCAGCTCACAACCCGGAGACCCTGTGAAACTGATTCGATCCTGCGCACCCTATTTCTAGAGAATGATAGAGGGCGACTTCCAAAGGACACACGCGCACAAACATACGCACAGTATACACACACACACACTCACCGCAATGCACAAAATCCTGTTTTTCAGCCTCACGGCTCTAAATTCACATGAGATCTTCTCCCTCTAATCATAATGTATCCCCTACGGCATTCAGACGCCGAGCCATCTTATATTTCATCTGCCAAAGCTATTTCAAGAAGTATGTGACAGAGAAAACTCCCTCCGTATCTCATGCCACCGTGCGCTACCTCCCACTGTACCATTGACACATTTTGCGATGTCACCTTTTCAAGCAAATATATAAACAGATATTAATAAATAAATCCGCTGTTGCTGTTCTCTCCGGAGCTTCGTATAATTTCGACCTTTCCTCAGTAGGTTTTTTTGAGTTAGGTAATTGGGTTGCGTGTCCCAGGGCCTGAGAGCGGGAAGGGTTATGGGAAGTTGGATGCAGCATGGTAATGGCATAGTGCCAGCAGGTAGGCCTCTCCCAGAGCTGGCTT
Source organism: Enteromius fasciolatus (assembly GCA_032361145.1). Lineage (NCBI taxonomy): Eukaryota > Metazoa > Chordata > Actinopteri > Cypriniformes > Cyprinidae > Enteromius > Enteromius fasciolatus. The sequence goes on along the minus strand of JAUMHR010000075.1, from coordinate 1,692,482 downwards.
GATGAGGTCCCGTGAGCACTCTGCATCTGTTTGCCCTGATAAGCCGACCCAGAGGCTCAGGCTAGGGAGGGAAGCATTCCCTCGTTCTACAAGTCCCCCCCTTTGAGTCGTTGAGGAATGAGAAAAAAAAAAAAAGAACAAAAATTGTACCGGACTAATACATGGAAATCTAGCGGCGGTTCTGCCTAACCCTGCCCAATCCTTAGCCGCACTGCACCAACCAGGAGAAGTCTGGTTAAGGCTAGGGGAAAGAAATGAGTGCGGAAGCCTTAATCCCACTCTCTCTTTCCTCTTCACAGACTTTCAGGGATTTCCTTCCTCTGTACGGAGAGCTGTGCGCTCAGGCCCGGCTCAGGCGGAGGCCATGAAAATCGAAATCCGGAAAAAAATCAAATCAAATTGCACAACCGATATGAATACAAGTTTAATCTCTTTAGAAAGCAGGAAAGTTACAAGCGTAGGATCTGTGCACCTACATCCCACAGAAATCGTTCAAGTCTGTGTTTTTTTGTGTATCATGTTAAATGAATGATGACGAGGCATGGGACCCATCTCTTTGATGTAAGCGGGCAATATACACCTCGCAGTGCCCCCTTTTTCCTCAGACCCCTTTTTAAACTTATTTAACCAAGTCTCTCCTGTGGTATCTCAATCTATGAATTTATATGAGAAACACTGCAGTTCAGAGCAGTTCATAGTCCCCCTGTGGGCTTTTCTGCATGTGTATGCATGCGAATGTGTGTTACGGAGTGCATTTATGTGATGTCTATGGAAAGACACTCTGTAGAGATATATACTGGATATGGACTTTGCAAACTGCCCATGCATTACTAACTTCTAAACATACTAAAGCCCAAAGTTTACTTTTTTTTAATGCAAGTGCGGTTGACACATGCACTTAGAAAGCTTCATCTTTGCATCATGCACTGTACACAGATCCACACGCATGATTTAAAAGCGAAGAATACTTTGGGCTTAAGCACATGGGCACCTGTACACATACTGGATGTGGTTGTTGAACATTTATCTTCAAACGCATCTGCATTAATCTGTATTTTTGCTGCCTATTCCTTTTGTTTTCTACTTCTCAGGAAGGACTGAAGGTTGGAACCTAGATTAAGGTTTTTCAAAGGTGCTGACATGTGCAAAATCGGGCCTGGCTTCACAGGTTGTGTATTACACCAAGGACATTGTCACGCTAGAACGAGTAATTCTCTAGATGGTGTAATATTAACGTTTCTCATTGAAGTTATTGGAATAGCTAAACCCGTTATTTAGACAAGGGTGTCCACATACTTTTGCTCTCTTTTACAGTGCACGCACGTTCACGCTCGCTCACTTTCAGCCAATATCTCCAAGCAAGTAAAGCTGAGAGATTAGTGCGTTTAATATTTTCAGCATACACATCCAGGCATACAGCTCCTTCAGTGTTAGTCTTGTTTTTCCTCTCTCGCCGTTTTTCTCTCCTCTGAGGCACCATCTCCTTTTTAGCCTCAGGGTTAGCATAATGCTGATTATTTTCTTCTCGTCTGGACATCGTGAGGGTTATGATCAATGGACATTAAAGAGGAAAGTAACATGATGGGCCTTTTAGCATCATGCTAATGGGAAACTCTGTGGGGGCAACTCTAATGATGGCTATGGTCTGATGTGAGGTCTTCTTCATATTAACCTCACATGCCTCCACAAGGATGTACTGTAAGCTTGCCTGAAGGATCAGACAAAAGCCCACACACTTGAAACGCGCCTAAAACCCATCTGAAACACTTGTTTATTTGGTCGATACTGGTAAATGCTGGTTTGTTGTGGGTCTAGCTGTTTTGGCAACATCACTACACGGCAGTCATTAAAGCTAAGCATAGACTCTATTGGTAGAGCTGGCTGATTGAAGTAATCTGGTGGAAACATCCAGAACAGGGAACGCAGTGGCTTGCCTCTTTGTACATTCATTTTTGACACACTTCGATAACTTTTAACTTCAGCAAATGAATTCAGTTATCACTCCGAAAACATTGTAATTTGTACAGGGCCTAGTAGAACAATTGTTAGTTTTTATGGATCTTGTGTTGGTGCTTTATTATGCTTGGATTAACTTTGCTCATAAACAGGCCATTGCAGACTATAAAGTAGGGCGGCTTGTCACTTTTAATTGGGCTCATTCTTTTTAAAGTTATATTGAGAATTTTAAAGCCATAGCTTGTATCTTGGGCTGCAGTCATAACGGCACAATTCATTTGGTCATGCACGAAGATAGGGTTGCGGGTGTGAAAAGAAATAAACCTTCATTATCAGACCAGATGCTGCTTTCTTAATAATGAAGCTGTGTATGAAACGACTCATTCCACATGGAGTGACAATGTGCTGCATTTGAGATATGGCACAAACTAAAAAAAAAAAAAAAAAAGCAGGAGAGAGGGAATGACTTTCACCACATAACCAGAGACATACTGTAATTTCACCTTTTGGACTTGAGCACACAAACTCAGTCTTGTAGCTTCTTCGGCAGTGCGACTATGAATCTGTTCAGCACGACTGTGGTTGAAAGCGGCCGAAGAGAGACAATCATTACACCCAAGGTCAACCACTACAAGAACAGTACATCAGCCTTCTGTGATCAACAACAAATTTCAAAAACAGCCAAAATACCAAACTCTTGTTTTCGCTGAGTGGATTGCTTCAGGTTGTTCACTAATTGAATACATGAGTGAAGCTGCCCTTTAGCTGAACTCTCGGCTTCATAAAAAGTTATTAAAAAGTTATTTTCAGCTTGCCCCCTAAAAGTGAATTATGAGTGCAAACCCATAACACTGAGACATTTGTCTCAGTAAAAAGAAAACAAAAAATCTATCTGCATTATTTTGATAATTTAAGGACAGTAAGCCATTGAACAACATTATGTTTTGATGTAACGCTTTCAAGAAACTGAAAACACAGTCCATGACAACCTTTTAAAAAGCAAGCACTTTTAAAGCAAACCACACAATTGTTATTCTCCACAATAGTTTCCATTCACGAGTATGCATGCTCGCATTTGGTACAATACCCATACCCTCAACCCTTTCTCTCCTTTCCTGACCCCTCCGTCACAGAAATGTCAAGACTTTGAGTGACAGCAACAGTGGATCCTCTAACCTGCTTTAATCAACCTGTCAGACCGCATCACCCTAAAAACACAAACAGCCTGCCGCAGGTAAACTATCTGCATGCGCCTGTGAAGGTGGACGTGGTCTCCTTGAGAATCCAGGCAGATTCATCACTGTGATGGAGTGAGAGAGAGAGAGTACAGACTTAAGAAAAGGGGGTATAAAAAAAAAAAGAGGGAGAGATGCTAACTATAGACACAAGGAGAAAAACAAGCCCCACTAACCTTTTGTCAGCTGTTTTGAAACTGGAAACTGTAAAGCTACAAGCTGCACATAATTTATACTTAACTACAGTTGCTCTATTTGGAAAACTGGGCAGCTAAAAATCACTTAAAAAAAAGCAGCTTGATAGTAGTTTTATAATTTATGAGTAGCTTGTAGGTATACATGGTGCAGTTTAAAAATATTGCTTAAAATATATATAGCACAAGTTCATATTGCTAAAAAAGTAAACTATTTCTGAAATATAAAGCGATATTTTCTCATTAAAAATAATTATTTATGTATTTATTTATTATTTAATTTTTTTTATTAATGAGTCTCAGTTGAGGTCAGGCCTTTACATTAAATGTAAATATACAACTGAATACAAGAAAATAGAAACGTCGTCATACAAAAGTTAGTATTGCTATATTTATGTACCCACTAACACTGCATTTTGTGCACTGCAGTAGTTTGTTCACCTTGCAAAGAAGAGAAATAAATAAATCAGTACATGTGAGTATTTGTGTAGAACCTTGACTCTCAGAGGCTGTGTTTAAGCAGAGGCTGATCAATAGTGTGGTGAAGAAATGTGTGTAAAGACGATAGAAACTGAATCTCTGTGCTCTGCTCAGTGCGGCTGTTATCAATGTATCGATGAGTTCTTTGGCTACATCATCCCAAAAGCAGAGTGTGCCATCAGCAAAATCAATAACGGACAAATGCTCTATCATGTATACATCAGTTAACCAGCAAAAATATTGAAAATCTTGCTTACCAGAGACATGCAGAGACCAATAACAGGAACAACTGGGCAATCAACCTTCAAAGATAATTGTAATGATGTTTACACATTGATTACATTCTGCAATGTGTTAATTAAGCCACGAGGGGCGAAAGGGTAAATACTTCATATTAGTAATAGACATTCGAGGCTATGTTATGCTAGATGCGAATATAGGTGTTATTTTAAATACTAATAAATAGTGGCATGCATGAATTTCCTTAAACTGGTATATTATAGAGGTACAATGCATTTTGAGGGTCTTTGAGTTTTTTTTTTTTTTCTATTATATATATATTAAATCTAAAATGATTATTATATATATATTAAATCTAAAATGAACTATATATATATATATATATATATATATATATATATAGATAGATAGATATATCGTTTTTAAGTTAATGATAATATATAATTAATGTAAATACATTTATCTTTAGAAAATATAATTCCTCACTTTTTTTTTTCATTCATTCATTTTTATTATTATTTTTTTAATGGGTGCTGCACACTGTTGCTTTGCATAATAACTGACATGCAGGACTGGAGGTATCCATTTTGTGAAACTTGTACATGTGAGGGAGCAAAGTGCTAGATGTTGTACATTGTCTGTACCTGCTACACTGTGTTGCAACACTAAAGAAAAAGTAGTCGAATGGAAAATAGATGTGAGATGTCTAGTTGTATGGTGTGTGTGTGTGTGTGCGCATATTTGTCTGCCTGTGTGAAGCCGAGGATTCGTAATGTAGACGGCTGCTCTTTCGA
>JAUMHR010000075.1:1615440-1626273 GCA_032361145.1 Enteromius fasciolatus | reverse complement strand
AACAATTGTTAAATAAATAATTGCACAATTATGCATGCCTATCTGTTTGAATGACATTTTTTATCACTAAGGTAGCATTGATTTAAAGTTGGTTCAATAAAAAACAAAAGAGCTTAGATGTAGTTAAGATACTTTTGCTAGTTGATGTAGTTTAGATTACATTTACATTTCTCAGGGTAGTAGCTTTGGAGTAGTTAAGCATTCAATGTAGAGTAACTGATAGCTTAGCTCACTACATTTTCTAAGTAGTTTGCCCAACACTGATTATCTCACAGAGAGGTCAGTATACGAAATAGTCTGATTAACTGGCATTGTAAAGAGGTCTTTCATACAACGTTAATTAATTTTCACACTGATAAGCTCATTATCTCATCATTAAAACCGGAGGCATCAAACCGAGTTGTTCTAAATCCGAAGGTACGCTGTAGTGAAAGTCTACCGTTATGTACAATTGATTAAGCCTTTAGAGTATTTTTGATTTGTTATATGTCGATTATACAAATCAGTCCACAAGAATTTCAAGTTGTTTTCTGGTTGAATCTCTTAGAAATATATGCATTTTATTGGCCGTACTGCAACAGGTGCCTCTGTTCAAAAGTTATCAGTTTTAAGATACTTTTAAAATGCTTTTTGGTACACAAGAATGAGAAGCCGTTTCAAAATATAAAGTATGTGCGAATCTAAATTGTTGTCCAATTTCTACTTCTGACTGACAATAGCAAGAATCATTGTTCATGGCTACCTACAAACAAACATGCAATTTATTTTCAAATTGAAACCAGAAAAATCACAAATAATACTATAATATTATTTATATATATATATATATATTCCCCTACCTGTCAGTATATTACTAAATTGTATGCTAAAATAACATTTAGCATTTAATGTGAAAGTAAAAGGGCAATCAGCTTGAGTTAAGAGCCAATCCATTGATAAATGGTAGGAGCAGACACACACACACCTGCAGCATTGCTCTTCGTTCCACCACTCGATACAGTCGGATGATAGCTGGAGAGTGCTAATGAATTTAGCCCATGCTCCTTTCACCACCTCCTGACCTGTTAATGGACTCCCACGGGCCGGTCCATCACTGTGAACTCCTGCTTCAGACATCCCATCTCAAAATAGAGTAAAAGAGTCGCCTATAAACACTACTACAGCTCTTGGCAGCTTGAGTGAAAAAAAAAAACAAAAAAAAAAGAAAAACAGCCTCCGTCCCCTTCCTCATTCCCGGTAAGCTAAACACTGTGAGCGCTTTAATAAGAAGCCAATAACTGTGGAACAAAGCCTACTGTCTCTGGTGCTTTGGAAACAATGCAAGCTTGTCAGGGAACAGGGATGTCGGCTGTTTATTGGACTTTTTTTTGATGACCAGGCATTGACTCCTGAAATGTTAATTACTTACACCGTCTAAGTTTTTTGATTTCTTTAAATTAAAGAAAGCAAAGTGCAAAGACATCCTTGTTCTGGCTATTAATAAAAGTGGCAGCGCATTACAAATGTCTGTTCTATATACGTAGTCAGTCCTGATCTGCATAAGACTATTTTTGCCTTGACTAGGTAAACCAGCTGACCACCAGATTGGAAAGTCTGGGAGACTAGTTAGACTCACAAAATCGCTCTCTCTTTCTCTGAGACAAAATGTGGTTTCCTCATAATTTGCCATATTGTTCTGCTATTTTGTGATCATCATTTGTACTTGTACTGATTTGTAAATTGTTTCTTGTAAACTCGGGAAAGCAGAGATTGATTTGTTTAACATATGTCATTTTTTGCCCTCTTATAGAAAACACCCCCAATTGAATGAATTTCATTATTAATAAAGTATTTAAACATACGACTAAACAAACAAAGAAAACAATTATACAGATAATTATTTTGAGTTCTTATTATTTGTTGATAAAAATAGTTGAAAATAAATAATTTTGCTCAAGCATTAGTTGAGCAAAACACACTAGTAATTAATGATTAACTTAACATTTTAATCATTAATTAGTAGTGTGTTTTTGCACAACTAATGCTTAATTGTGAACAAATTAACCATTAATTAATGCTTAACTAATGCATTATTTTGGACCCCTATTCTACTTTTTGCACACAAGAAAATAAACATGAAACTCACTTTGTCCAGACTCTCAGAGACTCAAGTCTGTTGGAATTAGATCAGTTTTCTATAACTCTTGAATCAAATCGATTATAAACAGATACAGGATTTGCTGAACTATCAATCCAAAAGCCGAACAAGGATGACACCATTCATCAGTCTTACCTAATGACCCTCGCCACTCGTCGCACTTCAAAACAAATACATTTACTGTTTACTTAAGCATGAAGGAATCGCTGTGATGCAAATTATAGATGCCGCTCTGCAGTCAGGTGGAATGTTACAAAGGGACAGAAAGAGATGACAGGAAGAAGGCAAAGAATAGCAACAGATGTTTGTAAACCATACAAATCTCAAACACAAACTAAAGGTCTGTTTTTAAATTGCACATTCAGTCATAAATGTTATGAAGTAAAAAAGTTAACAAGGGTTACAAAGTTAAAAACTGTTTTAGAATGAGATTAGTGTCCTTAAAAGCGATGTATTTTGTAAGAATGGATGATGAAAAAAAAAAAAAAAAAAAAAAAAAAAAAAAAAATCACCTTTAGTGGTGTTGTGTAAACATTACCTTATTAAAATGGTGCTTCATGGTAAAAAATAAATAAATACATAATAATAATAATAATAATAATAATAATAATAATAATAATAATAATAATGATAATAATAGCATATGGTTTGAATTGACAAGAGGGTGAGTAAATAATGAAACCATTCCTTTATTGTAATCACGTACTGGGACTCAGAACTAGGACAACTTCATAACCAGATGGGATCTCATGAATTCTCATATCTGTATGATCTGAATAATTCTGCTGATTCCAACATACTCACAGTGTCTGAGGGATACAGCACAGCCTGCATGAGCCTATGCAAAACATAAGCATTCATTATGCTAATGCATGACAAACACACATGGACACATGCAAACAAATCTTGGTTTCATAAGCTTACCAAATTAGTAGTCAAATTATTGAGAAAAGCCAGTAAGTAGTGAATGTTTTGTCTGGAAACGTGAGTACGCAAGTGTTATGGAAAGAAGTCTGGCAGTCACAGAAGGCATGAAGTTTTGTCTTTGAACATAAGTAAACCAGTGCACTGTGTGTGTTTCAACAAGATGAAAAGATATTTTCTGTTTCCAGATTCTTTGCATCAAACTTTGTTCCCTGGTCACAAGACATACATTTATGTAATTTTGCATTGGTCTTGACATCGATTAGATAGTGACCACTGGAAATACAGAAAAAGAAAGAAAGCCTACAAACACAGAAAATATTCATACTTCAGGTCACAAACTATAGTTAGTTTCATTCAACTTACACTGTTTCTGGTCTTCTGAAATGATATATTTGTATAAAGCGGTTACGAATGAGGACGTGAGGCGTTCGAGTTCAAATGCAAGGGGTTCAGTCCAGGGGAAGAGACAGCGAGAAAATCCAGGTACAGGCAAAACTTTGGCAACGATAAATCCAACAGAGAACACGAAGAAACAGGAACACGAGTAAACAAGGCTAGGGTTGACGGCAAAACATTGGAATATACATCGACAATGATTCGTAACTAGACAGACAAACAGACTGATTGAATGATTGAACCAAACTAGCAACAGCTGTGGGGGAGAGGTGCATTCTGGGAAATGGAGTCCGGAAGTGGAAACAGACATAAAAACACAGAGTTCTTAGAGAGCTAGAGTGCCATCAACAGTCTTTAGCTGGCAGCTCCAGCTGGGCGTGACAGAAGCATAGACTGAAAGTCATTATTTACTCATACTTACTATTTCATCACAGAGATCTCAATAAAACATGGCATGGGTTAAAAAAGTCATTACATATGGTGTATATTTCATCACACAAATGTGGGTAACAAAGTTTTCAAATATATATATATATATATATATATATATATATATATATAATTTTGAACTAACTTTTTTCATGATCTAACTGAGGTGGAAATGAAGGCAGGTCTTGTGGGGTGTATGGGTCAGTGAATGTTTGGCATCTCCTCGTGTACTTTCATTGTTGGATCCAACTCCCAAATCTGTGAAAATGCCTGTTTTTTTCATTACTGCATTCACTAAAATGTCAATGCTGCATAAATCAGATCCCAGTTTGTCAGCAGTTTGGCACACACAGCAAAATTGCTGCTTAGATTGTCTGATATGGCCACAGCAATGCTCCCTTATCTAAAGCACATTCGGGCCTCATGACGAGACGTGACTGCTAATCAAAAAGTCGGGCAGTAATTCTCGCTAACGTCTCCAGTTACATCTCGAGTTTTGCTTCAGGTGTCAACATGTTGTGATAAAATATGCATCACCTCCAAAAGTAAATGCTACACTGTAGTTTGGATCTAATTGCACACTTACTTTGACCTGTGTAAGTTACATTTTCTCCCGTTGACTGAAAGTCATGTCTTGCAGGCTGATTACTGTATGTACCTGCTCTATAGTCAAGGAATTTGGTGGTGCAAGGAAACCGCAAAGCATTTTTAACAGAGAAAGAGGCTCAATGTTATCGAGCCTGCCAATCCCTAAACGAGCATTTGGGGAGAAACTGAGGATACTGATTTGCTTGTGTTTCATTAGGTATCAGAGCCCTTCCTTCACTAACAGTAGGTGAGCGTGTGCAGGGCTCGATGGACACGGACTCCAAGTAATGCTCTGTATAGATAAATCAAAAGAAATCAATGCCAGTTCCAGGATCGCCTCTTCTGTTGTGCAAATGAAGCTGGGCTTCAGAATAAGAAAACAAATCCCAGCCACGTTATTTTATTCTTTTGATACATCGAGAGCAGTGTTATGAGGGTCTGTGTCTGACTCCGTTGCTTAGTAATAAAACATAAGATCATTGATGTGATAGACAAGCGCATCGTTAGTCAGTGCATATATTTTGAGTTGGGATGTCAAAAGTTTCAAGTAGATACCAAGATTAAAAGATGCAATGAGACCAGTCGTGCTACAAGTAGTGAATAACAATTTGCAATTGTTTTACTGGCTGGCAGTTAATTTGCAAGATATTATGCCTTTTGTAATGCATGTTACATAAAGTGTTTTTCAGACGTTTTTAAGAATTACTGGTAATTGAAATCATGACCTTGATGCAAGTGAATAATGTTTGAGTGAATTTCAGAGTTATTAAACAAATCGACAAACTGCCAATACTTCTGTCCAAAAAAGATAAAATCACATCAGTGTATTAAAAATCACAATGACCAGGCTTCCTGACAAAGACACCATTAGTGGTGTCACAAACTGTGTTGGGATCATGCAAAGGGTTTTTTTTTACCCAAGGAATGGCTATGACAGTCCCCTCCCAGAAGGTGCGTCCTCGCGCCACAAGAACAGCAAATGGAGGGATGGATGGGAATCTAGGAGGTGGAGGATGGGCACCCATGGAGGTGGACGTCAAACAAAGTCCAGGGTAATGACAATGGAGGAAGGAGCCAGGCAGGAGTAAAGGGGGACTTGGAGTAGGCAGATTCACAAAAACTCCAGGCCACAACCGTGAGGGCGACCCACAGTGGAGACGACAGGGGGAGGAGCCATGGTGGAGGAAAGGCTGACAATTCAGGGTGGCAACTGATGGTGGCAGAGCTGGTTGGGGGAGGAGCATGAGGTAGAGACAGGGAGCCAATGAGCCAGGGCGACGGGGAGGATTCAGAGTGCCAAGGCGGAGCAGATCCAGAAGGCCATGGTGGAGCAGGAATGACAGAGGGCAGAGGTGGAGCTGAAGGGGACAAGGCTGAGCTGGAAGAGTGGAGTCCTGAGGCGGCAGATGGACGACGACAGCCCAAGGTGAAGCCGGAGGGATGAGGAAGCCATGTGGAGCCAATGGACTGCCAGGCCACAGCAGAGAGGAGGGAGCTAAGAGCCATGGTGGAGCCGCTGGGTTGATGGGCCACGGTGGAGTCCAGGATTCAGAACCTGGAGGCGGAGACAGGGAATCCTCTAGTTATGATGCATTTGCAACACATTCCAGGGGCATGACAAGTGACAGTGTACCGATTTTTGAAGTACTCTATGTGATTGAGCATCTGCCTAAAGTATTTTGGATGTGTATCACACTCATTACAAACAAACAAAACAATAAATTCTGATTATTTATTTATTTATTACACATGTAGTTAATAAAGAGAACTAGGTTTTGTGGAAGTCATACTGCATGACAGTTTAAAGGTGTCATGAAAAAGATTATTTTAATGCCCATGACATAACAAGCCAATGGTTGGTTGTTGGTCAACATTTGGCTGTCATTGACCGTCTGTCAGCTTTTTGGCTGATTGAGCATTTCAAATTGGTGTTGGATAGTCACTTGATAATTCACTTTGATTGGCTGTTTAACTTACCAGTGAATGGTAAAAAAAGTGAAAGTTGTGAAATGGCTGTCTTTAATAAAGAAATGTACGAGCATGTTTCATATAGCATAGAGCACCTTTAGGGCCAGAACTGAAAACCCCTAGAGTAGTCCACATTTGTCATTCAAAAAGAGAAACAGACACTAGGATTGCAGATATACAAACCATAAGCAAATCAGTGCTTGCTTTGAGAATCTCTGGACTGCTGCCACCTGCTGGTATTTCATCTCACACAAGCACAGAGCATATGTGTTCTAGCTCAACTTTTTGGCCCAGAAGTGGTGACACAAAGCGACAACACATTCTGCTTTTGTCAGCACCTGTTCTTTGATTTCCACTTGATGTTTTATCTCTTTGAAGATTCATTGACCTAACCCAATCACAAGGATTTGCACCTTGTTGTTTGTGCTACAATTTGGTTGCATCCCTCAACTTGGTGTTTTGAATGCATTTTTTAATAAATCAGAATCTAGAAGGAATAAAAAAACATGCAGTTGATAGTTATATGGACTTGAAACAGATGATGGGAGTTGGTGAAAAGGAAGGTATCATCCTGACCATGGTCTTTTGATGTCATACACCCAGCCAGGCAAGACTGATTCACTTCGCACAGGCTCAGAAGTGCAGCTGGGACTATGGAAATGGCTGCCCTGTGTTTCTGATGCCATGTAGGGTCTGTTGCTGATTTAGAAAGGATAAGCAAACCCATGCCAAATTGCTGAACTGGCACTGGAAGGGAGTGACCTTTCGTATCGGTGCTGCCATCCTTTTGTTCTAGTGTCCCAGAGGTTGGATGGGATGGAAAAAGCAGGGATGGCGGATGGCAAGAAGAGGATTTGCCCGACAATGCCCCACACCAGCTTGTTGCCCCCCCTTCCATTTTCCTCCCAGCCACTGGCAGTCATTTGATGGCTATCTTACTTCATCAAAAGTAGCTCCAGGCTTGCATTGTGTCTCAAAGGCGCTTGCATCAGGAGTCACTGCTGACGAAACTAGAATGAGACCTTCTGCTACCAGTTTTTCGTTCTCTTTTTTTGTCTATGCTTCTCTCTTTCTTTCCCTCTTTGACTCAATCCTTTTGCTCTCTTCCCGTTATTTATTTTTTATTTTTTTCATTAGCGCTTAGTGCGTCAATAGATTCAAATCGCCTCAGGGGGTAAAACTCTGCTACAGACATGAGTCGACTTTCAAGTAGTTGTATGTGTGTGTGTGTGTTGATGCATGTATCCATGTTTTGCAAGGGCCGAAAACAACTACACGAACCTCAATCAGTGATAGACGGGGTAAGGATAATACAGTAGAAGAAAACCGTGCATCTGTGTGTGCGCATACTGAAATACGAAGATCACTGCTGTTTTCTGTTCTGTGGACTGTGCTCTAAATTAGTATTCTGAGCTGGCATTTGCTAGTTTTGCTGCTCGCTCAAAGCGCACTGCTATGTTATCAACAGTCACTCAATGGTGCCACCACTGTCAAATTTCTGGTGCTGTGAAATCACTCGAAGTTCACAGTACTTGCAGCTGCCATGTTTGCTTTATTGGATTCTTCTCTCCTCCTTGCAGACCCATTCAAAACACAAGTGTTTTGCCCAAAGGCATCAATACGGTGCAGGTCTCCTGCTCCCAGTGTCTTTCCTTCAATATTTGCTGTTTGTGTTGTGCTAAAATGCCAGAAAGCTCTGGGCTGTCATTGCAAGCAAAACGTTATTGTTTCTTAAGAAAAGAAAAGAAAAGAAAAGAAAAGAAAAGAAAAGAAAAGAAAAGAAAAGCAATAAAATTCCCATAAGATAAATTTAATAATAAATCAAGGCTAGCATTGCAGATGTCCAGTGTTTGTCAGAAAATCTGCTGTCCAGCTGTCTTTGAGTCACACCACACTCGTTTTGTGCTGTCTGCTCCTGGAAATTGTGGTTTGGGAGGCACAATCCCTGTAGCAGAATCTGAGACTGAGCTGACTGTGGATGCATAAAGATAAAATGAAGCTGTTATTTCAAAGGTGAACAGCTCAGATGGTAGGAGAAGTCCTTAGTTCAGGTCAAGATGATATGTAATTGTCATAACTGTGAATGCCTTTTTAACAATTACTAAGTGACCTTGGCAGCCCAATACATTTTTATAAAATCGGATTATTATTAATCATTCTGAATGCATTAACTTTGCATTTAAATGTAAATTTAATAATTAATTTATCTATTTGATTATTCAAGGTTTTGAGGTTCATGCACCTTTTTGATTGACACACTTGAATGTGAAAAAAAGTCATAAACCACTTCCTGAGTTGACATTCCATTTAGTAATGATATAGACAGCCAAGTGATATGTTGATAATAAGTATAAGCATGCTACTTCACTCATGCATCTGTTTGCATATATGATTGCTTGTTTCTGCCTCTTCTTCGTCTGTGTTTTGCTCTAGAGATTCAGCACTCTTCCAGAAGATGAGTAATAGTGCCACCTACCATATAACAGCGACAACACAGAAACCTGGAAAATTCGGTCAACGCAGGCAAAGGAGTTAAATCTAGATAGGGTTGAAACATCTTTGAAAAAGGACCAGCAGTGTAATAGTAAGTATACTTACAACAAGTAGTCAAAATACATTTAAAATAAATATGGTCTATACAATATTTTGTACTGAGACAAGCAGTCAGTGTTCATTGACATTCACACAGAGCAAAAGCTCCATAGAAAATTTTTCAGAAAGCCTGCAAACCCTTCATCAATCTTTCTGTGTGCTGTGCTTTCCCTCGACGTGCGTCCACTTGACTATGACCATGTGAAAGGCTTCTAAGAACTGTGTTATTAGTTCCTGTTACATTGCAGTGTCCAGTGCCAGTGACAGGAGGTGCGAAGACATCCATACCGGGCATCTAAAAAAAACCAAAAACCAAAACAAAGAAACAGAGAGCTGCAAAATAAAGGCCCCTCAAAGCTTCAAAGCTCTTCCCAGAGTCAACATCCTATGAATTCCAAAGGCTTTTTCGTCGTCGTCTTTTTTTTTTTGAGCCGCACATCTCTTCCTTGCAAACCTCCCCTGACATCCACCCCCAAGTCCCCCCATTTTACCAGCTCAACCTTCGTTCCTGTCCTCCTCCGCCCTCTCCTCTCCTCCTCTTGGGTCTAAATAGAAAGTGACAAGTCTTCCTGTTCCCGTACAAAATTTATGATCAATGTTTCATTAATCACAGATTCTTAAAACATTCTGCTCCTTTGGGATCTTCATCTCTTCTTAAATAATACAAGAAGAGCCAGGCTTCCTCCAAAGGAGGATGAGAATATGTAGCAACACTCTCTTCAATTCCTTGCCACTGGTGAAATAATGGTCATTGTTTATGACATCCATGCACTGAGAGCCCAGGCAATGCAGCGACCCGCTGAGCTTAATGTGTTATCTAAATGTCACATCTCATCCTGCCAGGAAACAGAGGGATTACGCCACGCATAGCTCCTTCTTTAGAAAAAAAAAGGCCAACAAAATGTATTTATTTATTTTTTTAAAGGTCTTAACTGATTTTACCTGCTTTAAAAGGAAAACCGGCCATTTAAGAATGCTTCTTCCTTGGAAGCACTGTTTGGGATGCTAATGCGGAGCGAAGAGATACTGGAAAATGAGGAGAAAAAGCAAACAACGACAACAAAAGCTCTGATGACACTCGTTCCTCCTGCTTTGAACAAGCCATTGTGCTTCAAATGCTGAATCTCAACTTCATCAGCAGGACAGCTGGCGTTTAGTTCACTAAAGGACACTAGGCAGTTGGCAACAGCCGTTGTTATCTTCAAAAACTTCGCTTTAACAATTCAGTCATTTAAGAAGAATCTTCTATTATCTATGGCCAAACATGACATGCCTCCTGCTCAGGATTTCTGTTTGAATTCTCTCTTTAGGCATGCATGCTCGTTCTTTTAACTTGCCGATTGAAGTCTGGTCCACTTTGCAGTTTATTCTGGATGGGAAATGTCCACTTTGGCAAGAAGAGCCACTGCCAATGTGCTTACACAAATTATAATTCTTAATAGTGCATATGTTTAGTTATAATAGTTTAATAAATTTGGTATATCCAACAATTAATTATTTCTCACCAACTCAGAAAATGTAATATATAAAATTAATAATCAATAAAAAGTCAATAATATCCTTCTAAAAGAAGCCCCACACATCTCTCATGACCACTACTATTCATTAACTTTTAGCTTCTAACTTATATGAGCTTTTATTTTCTTTTATATGGTTCAGTGAATTATAAATATTAACTATTACTATTTTAGTAAGATTGCATATATATATATATATATATATATATATTAGGGGTGTAACGGTTCACAAAAATCATGGTTCGGTTCGATACGATACAGTAGTGTCACGGTTCGGTA
>JAUMHR010000075.1:1565188-1589149 GCA_032361145.1 Enteromius fasciolatus | reverse complement strand
AATGGGATGGCACTTCAGTTCATAGAATGAGTAAAGGCAGGTGAGCGAATACTTTTGGTAATATAGTGTATATATATGCAGCATGCCGGCACAACTGTGTGTGCAATTGAACAGCACATGCTAAGAGCACAGTAAAACAGCTGCCAGGACTGGAAATTGGCTTTGTATTCTTTAAGTACAGATTCCTCAAAACAATACTTCAGTATAATAGTAAAGTAATATTACTCAAATACTTTGCCCCTCTGTGAGTTGATGGCTCTAAATATTCATTTTAAAAATGAAAAATACCCTTTTCTTGAGACAGCGCTTCATCCTTTTATTTCGAATCGGCCTTCATTACATAGTTAATATATGCAGTTTTCTTATGCGCACTTGTTTACTCAACAGCTACAGTATGGCAAAATATGATGAGATAAGAGTTTTAGTTTGGATAAAAAAAAAAAAGAGAGAGAGAAAAAACATCCTGATTTATGATGGCTTTGAACTAAACTACATACACAGGCATGATTAGAAAGTATGATAAATGATGCTAAACCATGATGAATGATTAAAATGGCTGTAACTGGAGTCATGATTTTTCAAAGACTTTCTAAGATCTCATGCACATGGGAGTCGGATGTTCCCGTTCTCAGTCCCTGTTGACAAACATAAGCAATTTAACAAGTCAAGCCTTACTGTCTCTGCAAATATTTTGACTCGTAATTAGCCAAAAATCTCTTTTTCCTCACCCCTTATCCAAATGTTGACAATATTTCACCCAATTAACCTCAGCACTCACACAACCAGGTTTCAAGTGTATTATCAGTTTGAAATATGGGAGTTTAATAGACCTGTGTGTGTGTGTGTGCTTGTGCACATGCTAAATAAAAGAGCATATTTAATTAAATCATGTCTAAATTGTGTACAGCTAAAGTGCCTGATGGATGGTTCGGCCACTTATAAAAAAAAGAAAAGTTAGACATCATCAATCATACCGGCTCAAACTCGAATAGACACAAACATGAGCACAAACATTGTTTATTTATTTATTTTTTTTATGCGCGCACACACACACACACACAAGCTTTCTATTTTAAAACCCCCACCAAAATTTCATGCAGCTCCTAGATTGTTCTGGAAAAATCCTTCGAACACGGCTCCCAGTACATGTATACAGTAGCCTTGCTTGGTTATTTTAGGAAGAATGATTAATTCGATAAACATCAAATTAATTGGTTTGAAATTTTCCAGGGACATGAATCAAAGGCAAGAGTGGAGAGAAAGTAAATTAAAATCACTTGACTGGAAGAAATTCTAAATTAGCCTGAAACACATTGTTGTAACACATTTGACCTTTTTGCCCCTCAGCTATGATAAACTGCCTTTCTAGCCTCTGCAAAACAGGGTATTATCACACCCTAAAGGGGTGGGAACACAATTAATGAAGCTGACAACTCTATATTGAGTGTTTTGTGTTTTACATTTACAGTTTTTTGTGTGTTTTTTTTCAACTGCTTACACGCAAAACCTTTACTTTCGGAAAGCTGACACTCAAACAGCAGAATCAATAAATAAAAAAAAACATGCACTAATCCTTAGAGTTTTAAAACACTTTTTTGACGCAACAAACAAGTAACGCATGCAAATCTAATAAATTAATTATAAATTATTTTGAATGCATTACTTAATTTTGTAAGGCATTTAGCATTTTGTGTGTGCAATTTTTTTGGATTTGTGTGGACATAGTTTTGAGAAAAAAAAAATTATGTGTACAATGGACTTCATAGATGTTATCCAAATTTTTAATGATCCGTTACCTTCTATAATATGTCTGTGTGCAGTTCTTAGTAGTTATCAATAATTAGCATTATTTTTATTTGTTTATTGAAGCGGTTAAATGGATGAATTCATATTTATCAAATAAGAGGCAAACTGTGTGTCTTTGTAATAGTCAATCAATATATTTAAACGGAAAAACTGGAGATCTTCAAGGATCAGTTCTGGGCCCTGTTCTTTTTGGCTGTTATATTAATGGCTTGCCTTTAGTATGTCCATCTAAAATAATTGAAATGTATGCTGATGTTAACAAGCAGCAGATTATCTTGTTTACTTACATCATTTTACTGTTGATTAATGAGCACTGTTCCTTTAAAGTACTTATAATTAGATTGGGTTACTATTTTGATGTTACACTTTAGACATTCTACTAACGATAAGTAATTTTGTAACAACATGTCATATAATTCTCATTCATTTACAACTACAGTACATGTCTATTAACTCTCTGAGTAGACTGTTAGGGTTGTGAATAAGTTGACATATTTTCTAAAGTTTCTGATTTTTAGTGCGCAGTATGTTATGGACTCATCAAAATAAAGTGTTTGAAGATGTTAAGCAGGCAGTTTACTGAATTGATATGTTGCAAAGTTACTTACACGATACTACATGTTCAAGCAAAATCACAATTTCGATATAGACAGACAGAGATAAATAGCTTAGAGTGAACCGATAGTTAACTAACTCTTTGTGTGTGTGGTTATAGACAACTAATGCCGACTCACTAACGTAGTCATTATAGGGGTCAAAAGCTGCAAATGAAAGGGCATTAGCGGCATCTACCCAGAAAACTACTGGAGGTAGTAACTTTCCAGCTAAATTTACTTGCACTTTTTAGAACATATTTAGCAGACATGACTGCTTGGGTTTCTTAAGCAGGAGAAATTAATCTAATTATGGTTGCTTGCAGATTAGTGCGTTCTGAAAGCTCAGCAGTTGGGGTAATTAATTTACCTGCAGTGGTTATTGTTCAGTCAATTGCGCATCGGGGATAAAGGAAGCTGTCCTACAAAGCTACGTGCATCATTTCTAACATGCTAATATGCTCCAGCAGCCTCTCATATTATGCAGATTACTGAGGCTAATCTATTGTCAGGTCTTTCAATTCTCTTGGCTCAATTCCCCTCCCCACCGCCACCCATCCTCTTAATGTGTATTATATATAAGCTGGAGATGTCTTTTGAAGTCTCTTTGCCAAGCCGAAGTGAAATATTTTGAAATACTCTAAAATCTTATGTTGCGACTTTCTCATAGACTTGCCACAACCTTAGAAGCTGTGAAGCCATGCTGTTTAAGAACCTGTGGTTGGACTGATATGACACTGAAGTGACATTATCGAATCGGTGTCAAATATAGCAGGAGTTTGCTGCAGGATGAAGGGCTTCTTATTTTCAGGACAAAAGGGGAAGTTCATACAGCTGTGATTAAATTATTTGACAGCATGTAATTCAACAATGAAATGGATAGTGGCTTCAAATGGTTCCAATTTAGCTCATAGTGTTTTGGATGAAAAGAAAGAGATTAGTAACTAGGAACAGCAGCAGGCTTATGTTTTTATTACTTTTTCATGGTAAAAGAGAGAACTTGCATGGTGTATTTTAAGGAATCTACTGATAAGAATTCAATTAAGTGACCCACTCTTGCTGAACTGGAATACATCCAGTCCTCTGCAAACGATAGTTTGATCATAATGGAGTCTTAAGATCGACACTTTTAATGTAAAGATTCGATTCACTCCATCAAAGCACTGTTCATAGCGCTCATAATGTGTATGGCTATATGTTTTACCTTTACATTTACATTCATGTTGCATTTTCAACCCATGTCATTCTACTGGCAACATGCTATAGTATTTGAGCTACATCCTCAATGCTATTAGACTCTGACAGTTACATGTCATTTAAGGTGTAGGTGCTCAAAGTTGATATTTCACGTGCAAAAATGATAATTTCAAAATGCCTATTTGGCCTGTTCCACTCAAGCCATGGCCACTGAAATTATTGCGAAGACTAATGCATAGCTTTCTTTAGACCACCAGCAGTACATAGAGTCCAAGAAGAACTGAGATTTTTTATTTACATTCTTCCGTTTTCTTTCACTGGTAGTCATATTGCATTGTGGCATATCTGTTTGCATGCAGTTTTAAATACGTATATAGATGAATAGATAAGTAGATAGATAGCGAGACAGAGCAAGAAAAGATAAATGAATGTTAGCAAGATTAAAAGCTTCCACAACACTACTAAAAGATATAAAGTAGCAGAAAGAGCATTACAGACAGAATATTTGAAAGTGCAGACAAAAACCTCTCCAAAAGCGAGCTCCTCAAGGGTCCTAGCAATCATACACAAGGTGCCACAGACAACAGATTCACAAATAAGCCCACAGCGCAAAATGCCACCGGCCGTGATTGATTCCTCCAGCTGGACTGATAAGTTTGCTGTGGTCGGCATTCTTTGGGATGAAAAAAATAACAGCATTTTTTAGGTTTGATGGGAAAATACAATCCAAGAGGCTACGGCATCCCACTGGAAATGCAGTGGAATGAAGTCAAGACAGTGTGATGTGTCTTTTTTGTACGAGCCCAAAGTAAATTATGAGCTCAAAAAAAGTTGAAATTTCTTGGTGATGTGCAACAAATTCCCTTCTTGTCCAAGCCTTAACTACAGAATCTTGTCTTTGGGTGCCGGAATTAGGCATAGAACAGATTCTTGCTCAAAGCCGTGTCACCATGGACACTCCAAAGCAGCTTCAGGTATCCAGCGCGCAGCCAGAAATTTGTATACTGTCTCCTCGGAGACAAGGACACGTTTGGGCAAACAAATACACACAATTAGGAGATCGACAGCAGACATGGCGGCAGAGAAGTGAAGATCTCTGGGAAGGAAGTGAAGGTGTTTTTGAGGACTCATTATGCTGCCGGGTGACAGGGTCGGATCATGTGTGTGCGACTGCGCTTGTGGTCCGTAGAAGCTCATTAGCACCGACAGGAAGTCTCCGGGATCAGGGGGGAACACGTTATCAGGTGCTCATTATGGGGTGTCAGGAACGGGCCTGCACAGGCAAAGGCATATGTCAGGGTGACACCACTGTCAGTGAAAGGTAATACAAACATGTAACATGTCTGGACTCAGTGCCCTCCCTTTATTTGAAATGTATGCGGCTGGCACCCCCTACGAGGCCAACAATATACCGCTGGAAATGCCCCTAAAAGGCTAAGCTGATGGAGGGAAATCCTCTGTGACAGCTTTTCTTTCTCTCGACAGTTGCCACCAGTCAGGGCTGTGAAGTTCTGGTCAGGCATTGTTTGCTTGTAACATGGAGAGTGGGTGAGAGAGGCCCACTAGCCTTTTGTTCCAGAATTTGCAACAGAACGCTTGGCGTATCCATGGAGACCCTCCGAGTAACCGTCCAATGGGATTGCTGGCATGCCTAAAAAGAAGGCAATTAAGATGGGCTGCAACATCTTGCCGTTGGGAAGCGGTCCAATTAAGCTGACAGAGCTAAAACTCCTCTACACTCCTCAAGTGTGTGGAAAGCGAGATCGGGGGCTTTGTGCACAGAGGGTGTGCTTTTGAGAACTCAATAGACCCTATGGGGTACGAATTGACACGTACTGTTCCGAAGAGGCCTCTTGGAAACAATAGCCAAGTGGACTGTGCATTGTTTAAGAGTTTCTGTGGTTTCATTCTTTTTACTTTTTTAACTTTCTTGCTTACTCGTGGGCTGTGGAGCGCCTGGATTTGTAGCACACACGGCTCTGACAATTAGTAGGAAGAGCCGGTCATGTACAACAAAAGCACCTGTTCTACTGCCTGCTTCACCAGTACAGACCTTGTACGGTGCTCCCATATATGCCTGCTTCTCTGATGTATTATTCATCACTTTTTTTTTCTCTCTAATGATGTGTAGAGGCTCCCTGAAATAGGAAAACGCTCATTAATCTGTCATTGAATATAGATCACACCTTAAAGAGAGGGCATGGAAGCAGAAAGGAGCAAGTGGTGGCAAAGACAGGACTGGGAGCGAGAAAAAAGGAGTGATTTGGAGGAAGCAAAAGAGTAGATGAGGAGCGGAGCAGTGGGTGTAGGAAACCTGGCTGGGGAAACATTACAGCTGTTTAAAACATGCTGCTCAGATTAAAAGAGCATTTCGGAGCGCACAAGCAGAGCTTACGACAATTTCCAGCAAATGAATCACAGCACCTGTCCAACCCCCAGATTATTAGACCACCTCTTTCTTTCTTCCCACAACTGACCTTGAGCTCACCGTATCCAATCATCATTCAACGAATCTAAACATAATACTAAATTGGCTTTTTAATTAAACCGTGTGGTTTATTTATTTATTTTCACCCTTCTGGCAGTGAGATCCTATCGGCTGGCTATCACACTGAAGACTTCATTTCCAAACATTCAAAACCAAGATGAATTATGCATTGTTACTTTTGAGCAACCTTGCCAGTCTCCTTCAGTATTCTTATTTTAATGAAATCAGGTACAGTAGAAAGTGAACGTATATTGCGATCAGTCAGTGTTCTGCGAGACGCTAGGAAAAGCAGGGTTTTTTTGCCCGGCTGTAAAAGGGCAGTTCTTGCGGTTGAGCATTTCAATGTCATTCAAAACGCTGACTGGTGATTTAAATTAGTGACAACTCGTTTTCATTGTCAGATATCATTAAATCTAAATGTGAGAGTTTCTTAGCGTGGGTGTATGTATGCGTGTGTGAAACGCTTCCAATGTCGTCTCTGAAACAAGGCTGAAAAATTGAAGGTCTCCTTGTTAGTTCTGTTTATTTATCTCCTTCAGTCACTTGGTTTATGTTCACAGTTATTTCAACACCCCAACAGGAGCAACATTTTAACCTTGAGCATTTTGAATCACGAAATGCCCAAATTACACTCATAATTGGGTGTGAGTGCTTTTGTTAAATAAGCTCGACAGGTGATAAAGCGGCTTAGTCTTCGCACAGAACCGCTGATACCTACACTGTCCGTTATGTCGCTCTAGTCAGACAGGTTTCCTTTCGCCCCTCCATCAAGCTCTAAAGCCGTTTTGAAGCCAAGCTCTAAACCCCTTTTCTCAAAATCAGAGCCTAAATCAGATTAAGGGGCTTGGCAGAAGCCTCCCGAGGGGGGAGTCGCTGAGGTGATTGCTGCCACCGAAAGCTTTTCAAAATCACATAAATCCTGGAGTACTGCGACCCCCTACGAACTGCCAATTGTCATATTAGGCACAAAGTGTGTTGCAGTGTTCATAATCACAGATGCCAAAAACCACTTAGCCACATTAGAGAGTGTAGAACAATGAAGGCTTCGAGACAGGACCTTCCCGGTGGGGCCTTCCCTGGCCTGTCATTCGATCGGTGACGGAAGTCTCTTGCGTGGCTCGCCCAGACGGCTTCATTGATTTAACACCGCTTTTTAATTTCCCTCTCTGCCAGTCGTGACGATCGAGGAAAAGTTATTAGACATTTGTTCGCTCTGTGCCTGATTCCCACTTCATCCAACCGAATGGAGATAAAAACAGTAATCTCTTAGGGGAGACCAGTCCAATGATACGAAACATTAGCATTCTGCATCAATCGTGATGAGATTCTACGGCGCCAATGCGACAATCACTTAGTATGGATGTATCCTGCTCAGCTCTGCCGTATCGCCTTAATGTTGTCTTCTGAAAGCTCTAACTAGGGAGGAATTACTGAGGCTGCTAGGCTCCGATAAGCCCGAGAGCATCCATTTATAGGGTGGAAGAGGGGTCAACAGCATGGGCTTTATCAGAAAATGGAACGGTCGACACCTGTGTTGGACACATTTCTCCATCCACATCTCACTCTCATGGAGATAAAGTCAGGAAGTCCTTACGGTGGATCAAAGCCCCAGGGGTCCACTCCAGCTTGACAAGCCCAGAGAGAGTGTTTCCCGCTTGGAAGAGACCCGGCCCTTTACATGGGGCTGATATCGATGGAAAATGTGGACGTGTATCCGTCATGCAACTCTTCATCTCCTCAGTGAATTGGTTTGTCTAGTTTTGTAACAACCCACAAAAACTGGCAATGAATGACTACACTTATGACTGAAACTAAACAAAAAGCTCGGCATAACACTGTAATTCTATACATTTTCTATATTCTATACATATTCTATAAAAGTGGCATCCTATTACTTCTATTACTTTGGTCTCAGATGTGCAAGGAATTAAATGAGTACAGGCCAAAATGTTGTAGGCTGTCTTTGAATGGTTGCATTGAGCCTTTTAAACAACATTTTGTTGCTGAAGTTTTATACTTAATCAGCTTGGGACTGACCAAAAACAATCACTTCACGTGACACAAGAATTGCTCCCGCTTTCTGACAGCCCGTGATTGTTTTTTCCCCTCTCCCTGATTTTGCTGTTTTTGCTGCTGGATGAAAATTCACATCTCACCAACCTCTTGCGGGTTTTGTGATGAACTGTTTTGGTCTACTTTAGTGATCAATCTCTTCCCTACTGGGATTTTGCTCAGCAGGACAATCACCAAACCCTCCTTAGCAAATCAGCAGACTGGCTGCACTGATCCCAGCCAGTAGTGTAAGGACATAGTGGTGAGGTGGAGTAATTGCCACTAGAGCACAGCAGACTACATTCTCAGCAATTACTCACAAACCACAAGCCGTTTTCTCTGGGTTAGGTGGACAAATGTCTGGAAATGAGCCAATGGTTCAGCTCTGAGGAGAACAAATGGACAAATAAAACAAAAGGGAAATATATAATAAAAAATAGAAACTAAAATAAATAAATATGTAGCCATGGGTTGCTTATCATGGAATAAAACAACATATGGTTAGATGGGCTACAGTGTATGAAACATAATGGATATCTATTTTGAGATTTAGCAGGAGATATGTAAACAATAGATGCTACTATCATTTAGTAATAATAATATTTAATGGGTGTGGATATTAAATTATGCTCTTTTACTGATGTCATTTGTCTCTTGTTTAGGACAATCTTTGGCTCTTCTGCCAACCTTTAATGATCATCATTTGACCCTTATTCCACTCTTCATATTTTTTTTAGCAGAGTATGTGAGGGCAGCTTTTCATTCTCATTTTCATATGCTGCTCATGCAGGCATGCATTTCCGCATCCCACTACTCTGGGAGGTCGCTATTGCACCGTCAGATCACCGTGGATATTAGCACTCTCTGGCTGGTTTCAAATGCTATTAGCTTTCCAAAAAATTTTGATGCAGGCACTTGAACTTTAGCAGGAAAAGGAAATTGCTCGCAAATGTCACTCGCTCCTCTGCTCCATGTCCACCACCGCCAGGAATCAAAAGTTAGATGCTGGTCTTGATGCTATTTTTAGCTTCTGTCAGGAAAATGACAGCAGTTTCTAGCTTTTCAATAATGTTGCGCTGCCATTTTGGCTCTGTGCTCCGGCTAGCCCTTGATGACTCTGTCAGTCAGGAGAGATTTGAAGGCCTCAGTCCCAGAGGAATGCCTGGAGAGAAAAATGGAGAGAGGAGAGAAAAGTGATTCTGTAAAATACCATGTTTTGCTGTTATGGAAAGTTAAAGTGATCAGAACGCATTTTTAATCCATATTTGGTCACAGACAAACTATCAATATTAACTAACTGTTAGCTATGCAATTGCAATTAATAAACTTATAATTTGCTGCTTATTTATAGCTTGTAAGGTAGTTGTTAAGTTTATGGGGTAGGGTTAATGACTCTGGTTAATAGTAAGAATTGGTACCCAAGCTAAAATGTTGCCATACTTTTGTCTTCAAAGATGGAGAATAGTATGAAATAAGAAGTGCTTAGCAGATGCTTTAAACATGATGCATTTTAGGTAATTACTGTGTTAACATGAATTATATTGAACTTTCTGAAATGTTCCTATAAATATATTTTCTTTGAACCTATTACCCTACGGAGCTGCAGCAATTTCACTTCATATTTCATACCTGTTGATTTAGAAATGAATTTGACTAATAAACAGCTGTTTTCTTGTACAGTATGTGTTGATAGTTTTCCTTTTTTTTGTTTAAATGGTATAATGAATGAACAAACTACCTTCCTTAAAGAAATGTAATGCTAAATACATTTAATTAAACTTAAACAGTAATGCACTGACAGAGCAACAACTATGAATATTAAGTATTTTGCCATAAACAAATACATATGAGCATCCAGAGATTGTCTAGATCACAGAACATATGTGCAAATGTCTTTTTTCTGCCTTAGTTTGGAAGCTGGTTAAAATATGTGCTGGTACTGTAGTCTATACTAGCAACGTGTGAGTCAATATTATTACATATTTTATTATCGGCTGAGGTTTTTAAAAAAGGGCCGGGAGGATGCAAATGTTTGTTCGGATGGTGAATCAATAACAAAAAAGCTAAATTTCTGTCCTTGTGCAGAAGTCCAAGTTAATGTGTTTTTGACATATTAAATGAATTTGCCTTTTTTGTTGTGTTTAGGCTTAATGTAAGTTTATCTGTTTGTGTTTGTTAGGCTAATTGCATTTCTAATACCATTACTGCACCAGGTTCTGTGCAAATACTGCTTTAATTGGGACCAAAACATCTGCTGATAAGTTGTATAATTAAACGTATCGTTCCATTTAGTGATATCAATGCAGTTAATTAAATTTTATTAGTAGCATCTAGTAGTGCAGCTAAAGTTTAACTACTTTATGCTATAAGTAGCTTTAGTTTGAGAAACTCCAGTTTCAAAGGGAGCTTGAACGAGCAAACCTTTTGATTACTGGCCCCGAGCCCCTGTGCCACACATTTGCACTTAAAAAAACAGCAAAGATCCATGACTGGATTAAAGATGCAGAGACTCGCTGGGACTTTACTTTGGCTTTAATTAACCAAAAGTAACTCTAATTTATGACTCACACAGGATTGTCTCTCCAAACAATGGAAAGCAGCCATTAAGCAAATCCTTTAACAATTAGAAAACAAAAATGAGTTCCACGCAATATAGCTTGTAAATTTGGCCCGGTTGTTACATCTCACCTCCCCAACCCTGGTAGATTTGAAATCATTATACTGTCTCGCAAACAAACCCAAGTCTCAGTGGTCATTAAGCAGTGTTTTTAAGCAGGGCTTCAGTCCCCTGAACAGAGTCCAGACCCATCATCGGAGTCTCCTGCTACCTTCGATTGACACGGATGAGCTGGACCCATGTCGGTTCTTTATGGTGCCTAAACATTCAACAGATGGCGATGCATCAGTGGATTGAGTAATGAGTCACTGGGGGAGGCATGCGCGATGTGTGACTGCTTGTCAGCTTGTTGTGTGTTTGATCTTAACTTTTAGTGAGTAAAAGGCCGATGAACACGCAACCTTGCCGAAAGACACAGTGTTACGTCATTCACCCAATTACAAGGCCTTTTGTTGACTGACACATGCCCCTTTGCTCAAGACGAACCTTGTCAGACCGGTTGGGAAATGTGAGGCATTTCTGTCTCGCTACAGGAAAAAAAAAAAAGGTAGGAAAGACAATGGTCATTTATAATGCATCTCAGCAGACAACATTTGCGAATGGGCGTCTACCTTTTAACCCTTTTGCCATGCTGAAAGTAATTTACATAATTTTGTGTTTTCTATAAAAAAATGACCTGATGTCTTAAAAACTAAATATTGGATTATTTATTTTTTTATTTCTTTTGTCATATTATTTGCTTTTAATTTGCACAGCGCTGTTTTATTTATAAGTAAAATACATTGTCTTTTTATGAGACAGCTTACAAGACTATCTAGCAAATGGACACAATTGGATTTTTAAATATAGTCCAGACCTCAAAAATACACTGCCCTCAAGAAATGTTAACATCACCTTTAAATCACAGTACAACAAACAACTAACAATAATGATAAAACAACTAAAAAGTTGAAATGAAATTAGAAAACGGCAAAACAACAATCCTATAACAGTATCTCATACTGCATTCATGATGCCATGCATGCTGGGAACTCACATAGCATTTACATTTCAACAACATAACATTCTTGGGACAACATTTGGGGTATTTTTGTTGGTTGGTTTTTTTGTGTACTTTAAAGAAAAAAGCAAATATTAATACTAAAAAGCATTGTACAGTAAGTGTAACAATGCATTATTATAGTAACTATAAATTTGTGAGGTTACAAAATTTGTGACAAACTTTTTGAGGTCACACAAATATTATACAAATTTTTATTTAAAAATATTGTGCATCTCAATCTCATTGCTAATTTAGCTGACTACCTGAATTATTATCTGAACGTCACTTTGGATGTGTGTGTGTGTGTGTGCGAACTTGCTCTTTAAATGCGCACATATCGTATATGTTTGCACTTTTATGTATTTATTTAGACTGGTATATTAATCACACACGGTGTGAACGGTTTAAATATTCCTAGTGTTATTTGGCAGGTGAGTATCACCGTTTTCAAGGTCGCGTTAGGATACAAATGTGATCTTGTCACATTATGCCTCTGAATGTGGTGATTAGAGGCTAAATGGTTTGAACCTCGTTCACACCTGTATTTTGAGCTTCATAGTGCTGATTGCTCACCCCAAACAGGTGTTCATACCGGGTGTAAACAAGCCTTTTGATATAAAATTAATACATTTATGAACTGAGCTCTTTGATCCGATCAAGAAAGGCTGTATTTTGCCTATTTGTATGATGTTCTTGACTCAGTCCTGTTATGAAATCAATGCTACCCTTTTCTATGCCTCTGATGTGTCCAAATAACAAACAAATAAAAATACCAACAATTTTACAACACCAGCTCATAATCAAAATAAGGATATGAAGAAGAAAAAAAAAAAAAAAAAAAACTTTTACTAATAAAAAGCATGTTAAACAATGACAGTTTGATTCATCATTGGTTTGAATGCGGCTGATTTACATCACTTATTGTTGTTATGCGCATAAACGGCTTGTCACAATACTGACTGATAAAACGATTTGTTAACAGCAACCATTTTTTTGGGTGGGCGGAGGGCAAGAAACTTTAGTTGGTGAAAAACATAGGAGACTGTTAGTAAGTTCACTGCGATTCTGGCAGAGAAAATCGTTTGATAGCTTCAGCATTCACATTTAATTAACCCGGCAATATCAGTATCTGAAAATCAAAGACCAAAATATGCAAATGAAGCTATGATATGCTATGGGTTCTCTCAATAGAAGATTATACTGACGGATGATGGCTGTCCATCTCCCTTCTAACTCATGACGATATTCCTGCTTTTTCACAGAAGTCGAGAAGTTTGATGAAGGATGATGACAGGAATTAATCAATCCCTAGCCCTGTCATCCGTGACAACAAATAGAAAGCTTCTCATATTAATATGTCCCCACGCCAGTCAATTTGAAGAGGAAAGAAGTCCGTTTGAGAGGAGAATCTCTTCAGATAAGCATGGAGTAATGAGCCGCTCACTGACTCTGCTGTGGGTTATATTGAGAGGAGATAATCTGAGATTGAGACTGCATGTTACAAAAAGCCTTTTCATTAAAATAGAATCATGGGAATAATTCATCAGTTATGCTTAAAAGCTTTAATAGCATGACAGCCTGAGAAGTAGCAGGCTTGTAATGTGTTGAGTGTTCCCTGACACATCTGCTGTTGCTTTTTACTGTAGAGACATTGTGGGTTGCAAAACAATGCATGATAGTATTGTTAGGATTCATCAGGGTAAACATTTATGTTCATATCGTTTTCAAATTTCACATGCTATGTAACTTTAAAAAAAACAAAAAACAAAGAATAAATAAAAATAAATAAATAAATTTAAAAAAAAAAAATCAATATGGCATTTACCTTTGTCTGTTCGCAAAGGAGTTGTTATGGGCTGTGCTGGTAAGGAGATTGCTGGTGTAACAAAGGAAGCAGGGTCGTGCGGATCCATTTGCAAACTCTTTATTTTGAGTCAGGCTGACAGGGTCAAGCAATCGCAAACAGGGAACATCCAGTGTCATAAACGAGAGTCTAGGCAACAATCGGGGCAGGCAGCAAACAGTCAACAAACCGGTAAAAAGTCCAATATCTAAACCAGGAGATACACTGAAAGATACACTGGGTAATCAAGACCTCAAAATCTCTGTGAGTTTGACTGAACTATTTATGTTGTAGGGAAGGGGTGAGGTGACAAGGAACAGCTGTTGTGAGTGATAGGATTACTAATTACAGGCAGGTGAAAGAGAGTGGTGAATTCTGGGATTCAGAGTCTGGGGTAAAGGGTGAGTAATGAATAGGATGCCATCTGGTGGGGCAAAGGGGAACTATCGTTACAGAGCCCCCACCTTTAAGGAGCGGATTCCAGACGCTCCAAAATAGTACAGAGGTGGAACAAAGAGGGGACTAGAGGAAGGGATGGGAGGCAAAGTGAGAGATGAGACGATGGGGACACCCCCCAGGGCGGAGCAGGCGGCGGAGGCGCCTTCCAAGGCAGGGCTGGTAACAGAGGCGACTGCCAGGGCGGCACAAACGGCAGGGATGCCCTCTTGGGTGGAGCAGATAGCAGAGATACTCTCCAAGGCGAGACTGTTGGCAGGACAGACTGCGAGAGCCGCATATACAGGATCTAACAGGATTGACATGGCTGAAACAGGGAACATCATGGCATTGTTGACAGTTCTTTGGGCAGGCAGAGAGGTTCCATGGGTTTCTTCTGGCTGGCGCAGGGTTAAACTGTGCTTATGACAACTGGCAGACTGAGTTTTCTTGGATCAGGATCTACCCTCCTAGCTGTACCTCAGGAGAAAGACTTGGATCTGGAAGTGGACTTGGCTCACGAACGGGCTCTGGAGCGGACTCTGGGGTTTCCCAGACTGGAGCGGGCTCTGGAGCTGGAGTGGACTCTGGGACAGACTTCTGGATGGATTGGACCTCAGGCAGACTGTGTCTGGGCCTGAAAATGCCAGTTGGTCGCACTGACATCAGTGAGGGGTCAACCGCACTGCACACAAGCCTACTCCACCTTCTTAGAGCTCTATTGTCTTCATATGCTACACTCACGATGCTCGGGAACACAGAGGAGACATCAGTGATGGCTGAAGACTGAGACTGAGCTTTTGTGTAGGCTGAAGGTTCAGGTATGGCCATCATCTTGTGAAGCGGCTGGTGCCCTTGGTCCGCAGCCATCTTGGGCTGTGACTCTGGGCAAGGCATGACGGCCACCTTAGATGCTGACTCTATGCTGAAACTATCATTATTCTGATTAGAGCTATGCAGTGCTGTGGTAACTTGAATGGAAAGATTCAACGAAACAGTTACTTAACTTATGATGATCACTGATGCATTGTTTTGAGTCCTCCTCAATGCCCACAGTGAACATAGCACCACTCAACACTGATTGCTCATGGGAGTCAAGTGTGCAAGTTCAATAAAGTCACTCACATAATCCTTTATGGGCCGCTCTATGGAAACCATGACTCGGGCTGAAGCTGCTGGATCCTGTTTTGGTGAGGTCTTCTGTAACAAAGGAAAAGGGTCGTGCAGATCCATTCGCAAACTCTTTATTTTGAGTCAGGCTGGCAGGGTCAAGCAATCGCAAACTGAGCAAACAGGGAATATCCAGAATCATAAACGAGAGTCCAGGCAACAATCAGGGCAAGCAGTAAACAGTCCAATATCTAAACCAGGAGATCAGACACAGAAAGGAATGCTCGGAAAAGATACACTGGGTAATCAAGACCTCACAATTTCTGTGAGTTTGGCTGAACTATTTATGTTGTAGGGAAGGGGTGAGGTGACAAGGAACAGCTGTTGTGAGTGATAGGATTACTAATTACAGGCAGGTGAAAGAGAGTGGTGAATTCTGGGATTCGGAGTCCGGGGTAAAGGGTGAGTAATAAATAGGATGCCATCTGGTGGGGCAAAGGGGAACTATCGTTACAGCTGGAGATGCAAGTGATATATATATTTAATAATTATGAACAGGAGTAAAGGGATAACATACACAAATAATAATGCACAAGGACATAATGATGGGAACTCAAAACAGGTGAGGAAAACAAATGGAGACTAATAAACTAATGATTACAGGATGTACTAAATATGGGAATACATGTGTGAGGGCAAAGTGAAACCAAAACAGGAGGACATGTAACTAAACTAAACAGACAGAACACGTAACAGGAGTCAAGTCAGGATTTGGGATGGCAAATAATATTGTCTTAGTACATAAACAACCTGCCCATCAATAACAAAATATTTTGGCTTCAGTACTGGGGTCCACCTTTACAGACATAAAGAAATAAAATGCAATTTGACATATTTGATTTGCATTGCTCTATATACAGTACTTGCCATGACGAATTATCCCAACTTTTGGGGTCCAAACTTAACCAACTAAGTAACAAAAATTGTAAATATCTCTCTAATAGCTCTACTACTAAACGCTTATTTAAACTTATTTTATTTCGGCTCGTGGCTAAGGCAGCATTGCTGTTTTTAAATAGTTTAACTAAAATGACAATGGAATGAATAAACAAATAATCAGACATCAAAATTACTAAAACTAAGACAAAAACTGTGAAAATTAATCCAAAATATTAATAATAAAATTTAAAAAAAGTCTATTTAACACTAAAATAACATTGGAATAAAAGCTGCCCTTTTACATTGTTTACAATAATATTAGTTGTACTGGTTAATTTAGAGCTTCTTATTAATCTTGTAGAGTCTCCTGACTTTATTTGATTTTGCAAAAGAAACCACCCGATTGGAAAGGAAGGGACCATCTGTTAAAATAAGTGCAATTCACAGGTAAAGGAGCTGCAAACTGTGCAAACCTTCTGGCCTATCCCATATCTTAGTTTTCCTTAGGAGATTTTGGAAAGTCTTTTTGGTATTTCTTTGGAACGATCCATGGTTGTGCCATCTGAGGCTGAAACTAAAGATTTATTGATGCGTACAGAACACCTTTCTCTTCCAGACACCCATTATTTTTATTATGTGCATACATTTTAGCCAAATTCTGGCAGGATTTCTTGTCTTACTATTCATATTTAAATAAAGCTTAACTGGGGTGTTAACAGTAAAGCCCACTTTATTCACAGTTAAATATGAGAGCAGTCGTGGGATGCCGAGGCAGTTTTAGAGACAGTATTACGTGGCTTAAATGAGTTCAGGGCCACATGAATCTGCAAACCATCAAAGTTTTAATAAGCAAAAACTTTGCTCATTGTCCTGTGTGAAACATCGACTTACAGAACATGATCCAATACATGCTGAAGAGCGCACAGAATGATTGAACAACAAATGCCGGGTGGCTTGGAATTGCCTGTCAAAGAGCCTTGACATAAATCCTGCTGAAAACCTGTCGAGATCTTGAAGCATCTATTGGATGAAGGCAACACTTAAACCTTGAGGAAACAGACAGTTTTGTTGCAGAAGTGTAGAGTAGGTTGTCATGGTGTAATGAGCAACAATAACCAGTGCTCCAAAAATCTGTTCAGGTTCTGGTATCTACCATGAATGGTAAAATCTTCAGTACTCCCAAAGTCAAGATTAGTTCAAAATAGTCTGCAGTAACTGTAAATAGCTTTTTTTTAGCGTGTTCTATATAATACATTTTGAATTTATTTAGTGTTTTGTAGGGCTGGACGGTATACCGGTAGACACGGTTAACCGGTAGAAATTTGTCAACCGGTAGAGATTTTGGTCTATCGTCTTAACCGTGATTGAGATCATGTGACATTGCACTTTACGTAACCACACAATACACATTATCTTCAACAATGGAAGAGGCTGTTTTGCCAACTTATCGACTTTGTCGCTTGATTTAGCGACTTTTTAGACCCCCTTTGTGACATTTTTCCAAAAAAGCGACTAGAGACAAATCTAGCGACTTCTTGGACAAACTCAGCGAGTCTCTGGTAGTGCTGCGCACGCGCAAGCTCGTTTCCCCAGTGCGCGCACACCTCCCGGTGCTGCAGCGGTAAGTGTGCTTACATGTGACGAAACCAACAACGAGATGGTAAAGAAAAAAGGTGCATTGTGTGTGGTGTGGAATTGGTTTGGGTGTAGGAAAAGCGATATGAATGAGACTAACGTGATTTGCAAGGTATGCAAGAGCACTGTTTTAGCAAGTGGTGGAAACAGGGCATTCTAAAACTCTTAATGTTAAACATGCTTAATGTAGCTTAACGCTTAATGTGGCTTAAAAACTGACGAGGGAAACCCAAATTTCTGTCAAAGCTTCCTTGTGATAATCACTAACTACTGTCAAAACAACAAGCCCATGTTCGACAGATAAAGTGAATAATATCACGTTAAGCATTTTTAAGCGACTTCTATGGGGGAGAAAATGCTTAACGTGATGTTATTCACTTTATCTGTCGAACATGGGCTTGTTGTTTTGACAGTATTTTGTGATTATTACAAGAAGCGTTTTAGAATGTCCCGTAGAAACTGGTATACTGTCAGGCACTATGTTAGTACCCATTGTTCTGAGAAAAAACACTATGGTTGTTTTGTTTTGTTTTTTTTGTATTGCTGCAATTCAGTTTAAATAAAATTACATTATATGAAACAGTTTGTTTTTGTTTGAATTTTTATTTATGCATTTTTTAGATAGAAATTGCTATATCGTGATATATATCGTTATCGAGGTAGAAAATTGCTTATAATGTGAAAGAAGATTTTGGTTATATCGCCCACCCCTAGTGTTTTGTTATACGTGATATATAAAATCCATGTCCCTGTTAGACTTAATGTGTACAAGTGCAAATAAGTACAAGTAGCTATAGATTTTGTTTACAGCTGGATTTTCTTCTATTTAAATACTACTTATTGCAGTAAGTACAGTGGCAATTATCTCCACTTCAGTATTTTAGTACGTTACAGTATAAAACAGTATGCAATAATAACATACTGAGTGTAAATTATTTTAATTCAAATTATTGTGTCCCTGATACACACACACTGTAACGAAGCGGACAGACAGCTGGAGTAGTGGTAAGTATTTACAGTGTTTATTTACAGAGATTCAAGACCTGAAGCCAGAGATAAACAGATAAGTAACTTAAACGTAGATATATTCAGGAGAATGAATGAATGAATTGCTGATGGGAGGTGAAACAGGTGCTGGTGATCAGTATTCGGGTGACTGGGATCTGAGTGAGGGTGGAGCCTGGCGTGGGCTCAGGTCTATCTTTCACACACACACACACACACACACACACACACATACATTAGTGAAGTCAAACGATTAATTACATCCAAAAATGTTTTTTAACATAACCCTAATTTATTTATTTAGTTTGACCTTTGTAAAACACATTTAAAAAATGTAAAACAACTCCACCAACCCCAATCTTTTGAACATTACTGTACGTCAGCACATTTGTGAATGTCATACATTTGTAATATCTCTCAACAGCTGCTGTTGTGTTGTGGGATGGAAGAGCTGTCGTGTGAAAGCACAATGTGATCCTGCTGTTGTAGTTCCTCTGCTGTGTCATTTACACACTGCTTATGCCTGCGGAGTGCAACAGGCCTCAGTGTTTCAACAAGCAAGCTCAATTCAAAGACTAGTTTACTTTACTCAATCTTTGAATCCTCTCACTGCCAACAGGCAAATTATTTTGTGTACTTTCAACAAAACTCTAATTTGCATTTTATGCATTTAGCAGATGCTTTTATCCAAAGCGATTGTGTGCGTTTCTTTCATATGTGTGTTCTATGGAAGTCAAACCCATGGCCTTGGCTCTCTGTGTGCAACTTATAGTTTTGGGCCAGCTCCAATGAAAATAAACAGCTAACTTCAGAAGACTTTAATCAAAGATGTCAAGCAACTTCTCCAGATGAAAATTTTATTCTCTTGTTTCTCTGAGCACTTTGGAGTTAAAATATTTGATATTTTTGTGAAGCTAGAATTTCATAAATAATTTATCTTAAGCCTGATATTTTTAAAGCGATTGCAGCGATCACAATAATATGTCTAATCAGTTTCACTCATTTGCTAGCCTCTTCAACTTTTTTCTTTTGTAAACTCAGGCTTGATTTAATTCGCTACGCATACAGTCAAAAAGCCAAAACAAGAAGTCTTGTGCACACCCACATCTGAAGTAATATGTAGTTAAGTACTGTGGCTAGTAAATGTAGCCATAATTACTTTCATGCATTCTCCCTCAAATGGCAAAGATAATTAATTAATGATAAAAAATAATTAAATATATGAAAGAAAAGATAAAAAGATATCAGAGACAGAGAGAGAAATGAAGATCATCTCTGCCTCAGTCTCTGATGTTTCCACCTGCTAATGTATCTACACAAATGAGTCAGATGCTCATCTGTTGAACCGGGAGGGACGGCATGGCTTTAAACGGGAGCTTTAAGCATTTGAAATATTTTCAGTCTGTTTTTCATCTCAGTATTGTGGGAGTTTAAGTGCATTCCAATTGCTTTGTCCTCAGGCTGAATTTTCTCCCTGACAGAAAAAAAGACTGAAATCAGGACAGAGGGTTTTTTGTCTTTTTGAGGGCTGTTCATTGTGCGCATGTATGTTTGGGATGGGGGGGTACTTCTCTAATCCATTATACAGAGATTATTTTATTTTATTTGTGTGGTTTCGGCCAGCCTGGCTGCAGGGCTGAGGGGGTTTTTATGGACTAATCCTCCACAAAGCTCGTAATAACCTGTCAGTTCATCCCATGCCAAGAGCCTTCTCTCTACCACCGATTCTCTCCAATCTGATTGGTTCGAATCAGAACAAGCTATCTTATATATATATATATATTAGGCCTGTTGATCTAACATATTAATTTGTTGCAATTGATCATGGATAAAAAAATGAGCTAAAAAAACTTGCATGCAGTTGCTGATGAACATGATGCAGGACAAAGGCATGATGTAACCTAACAGAATTAAGAGTTAAATGCCCTTAAATACAAGATATCCCGCCCCTGGATTTTTATCTTATTTATCATATGATCCAGACTGCTGTTTGTCCCCAACTATCTGCACAACTGCAAATATGGGCTTCATTTATAAAGCTTGCAGACACACAGATTTGATCTTAGATTGAACACTTAAATCCACGCTAATGCTCATATTTGTAAAAACTTTTCTTTGACGTGGAAAAGTGCTTAGCATCACATCGGGTCTGGGCAGTATTTTCTTGGAGTACTATAGGTTTTTGGAAGCTGTAGTTTTTTGGAAATGTAAGTTCTTCTTACAGCTCGCTGTTCTAAATTAAAAGATTTGGACCATGGTGATCTTTCATATGTTAATAACATTAATTAGGAGTTGTTCACAGGGCAGAGAGCTGAAAACATGTAATTACATGCAAGTTCAAGGTCATTTGCGATTCATACTGTAGATCTCAACAAGGGGTTAACAAGTATTTTCTATGCATACGCTCATTCTATGAATCACACAGATGCATATTTGTGAGATGATCAGATTAAATTTAAAATAGTTTCTATACAACGTTTTAGGTCTTGGTACGAGTCAACAGACGAAGAAGAGTGCAAAAACTTGCAGAAGCAGAATAAATTAGTATGGTTGCTTCTGTAAATGTATTTTGATCTCACGTTAGCTTTTGTTAGTCAAACTGCCTAAACACGTACAACAATAAATGTAATGAAGTGTTTCTAGAGTCACAATTAATCTGTTTTGAAGCAAACTGAACATGCTTTTATTTCATTTATTTTGTATTTGAAAGTCTCAGGAGAATGTGAACGTGTGAGAGGGGTTTTAATAGTAAACCTTTGATATCACTTTTCCCGATTAGGTAATCATTACCTGTTTGTTTGCTTGTAATTACTGCCTATTCAGTCATTTAACACGTTCATCCTTTCAAGCAAAAGTAAACACAACTCGTGCTATTAACACATCACTATTGTCACCAGTGATGTATTTTCCGAGGTTTAGGATCTCTCTACTCTCAGCGCTGTCAAACCTCAGCCTGGGTTTAGATGAGGAAGTCCAGAGGCTGAATGTAGTGCTGAACGTAAAGATGGTTTACACATGCAATTTCCACATCGCCTATCAGCGACATGCAGAAAATGAAAAATACATTATTCAGTATTTACATTCTGCTATATTAGACATAATGCATGTTACAGAAGAACAACTACTCGTATTCCCCATGGATAGATGCAACCCTACAGGACTCAGCTATTAATGTCATGTGTTGATAAGCACGGTCAGCCACTGTAAATCTAATTTTCTGTAGAACAGTTTCATTATTGCTGCAAGAAGAGAGAAGCGGTAATATATTAATGCATTATTTATATTTATTCCATTATTTGGAATATTTAACGCTTTTAACATTATTAATTTATAAACATTGTTTTTATTTTTTCTATCCAAAATATAATTCCAGTAGATAGTGTATGCATTTTATATATTTTTTTGTTTTTTTTTGCATGCCAGACATTGTTGTTACTGTCAAAGCAGGTTGAAGTTTCATATTTCATTTTATGTAAAAATAGTGCCCTTAGAAAATATGTTTACTTGGAGGAAATGCGGTAGGCCTTGGAGGCATGGACTTGTAATGAAGTGATTATTCAAAAATGATCAGCATACACGCTTGCATAAGAAACCCTTTTGCCTAGAGCTACGAATCAAAAATTCACATCTCAACGTATTTTCAGATGTGTTTGTACACAGCAAAACCGGCCGTGTGAAATGCACGTTATGATCAAGATTATGCTGTATGCCTATGTGTGTATGTCAGTTTCAGTGCTGCAGTTTAGAAGGAAGCATATTTACAAAGGATGAAAGGATCTATCTATCTATCTATCTATCTGCTTTATTTTGTGTGAGTACCATGGAAGTCGTTTTTTGCCTTTGAACTTTTTTTTATTAATTAATTAATAATAATAATAATAATTAATCATTTTAAGTAATACTATTTTAAGTCCATACTAATTAAATGTTTACATTGTTGCATATAAAGTCTCCAGTCCCAATAATTAGGAAAATTATTGTAATTATTTTGAGAGGAATACGAGTTGCAGTTAATCTAAAAAAGTTGTGATTATGGGAAATTAGAAGTTGCAACAGTGAAAGGAAGTTCAAGTTTTTTGTTGTTGTTTTTTTCTTTGCAATAATAAACTGTAGAAAACTGTAAAATACATTATTTTCATCATTATTCAAATTAAAATGTAATGCAAGTAATTCTGTGTAAAATAACAGCTGTAATAAAGCTGTAATTACTAGAAATGCATTGAAAGTGTTGCAGTTGTAAGATTACAGTTGCCATTAGCTTTGTACACCCCCCCCCCCCCATTTTTTTTATTAAAATTTTAAAGAAATTGCATGTATGAGGTTACAACAAATAAATAAGCATTTTTTAAACTTTTGCTATGTGATATATCTATTTCTTTATAAATACCGAATATAGTAGAAGTTTTCCTTTCACAAAATCCATTAGATCACAGTTGCAACAGAGAGCTTTGTTTGTTGTCTCAAAGCTTGATTTTTCCAGATGAAAATAGACACAAAAACTCCATTAACCACGAGAGGAATTGACTCTAACCCCAATCCCCATGTGACAAAATCACATCCACTTAGAGTGCAGAACAATAAAGTTCCCTCACAACACAAAACCTCTCCGCCACACTCTCGCTACCAAAAGCAGCCATTTTAGCTCAGTTTTGTAGTTAGCTGTATTTTTAGGGGTTTGCTGTGACCCCAAACAGAACACAACATACATCACTGCTAATTACAGAGAACAGATGAAGTGCCCCGTGCAGCCTCGCTAGCTGGCTAGCAATGGCAGCCTGTCGCTGGTAAATACAGTACTCAACACAAACCTCCTACTCACATTATTACAGAGCAGGGCCAAGGTTAGGCAGGAGAGGAACGAGGGATGAGGCCATGTGGACTCCGTCTATTGTTAAAATGATAGAGGGGATTGATGAAGGAGGCAAGTTGAGAGTAAAAACAGATGAAGGGACAGATGGGAGGAGGAAGAGGAGGGTAGACAGATGATCTGTTCTGGCATGTAAGAAGACGCTCGTGGGCTAATCTCACTGACAACTACACTTCCAGCAGGGGAATCTCAACGAGAGACGTACTGATTCCAAATAAACGTGCACCTTATACTGCACTGAAAATGGAAAAATGCAGGTTTCCTGAATCTGGTCTGACCTTAAAATGAAAGATCTTGAGGATAACATCACTGGAAAATCCGCCTTTTGGAAA
>JAUMHR010000075.1:1522200-1532738 GCA_032361145.1 Enteromius fasciolatus | reverse complement strand
TTAGATCTTTAAGTCCATCTCATGAAAAATCGGAGCAGAAACAAAGGTGTTGCGTTTATATTTTTGTTGAGTGTAATTAAATGCTAAATGTACTATCAGTTTCTGAGCTGCTTATTAATAATACCTAATCATAGAGCATTTTTTTTTCATTTCTTCTTTATTTGCTGGTACACTAATAAACAGTTTTATGATATGGCAAGTCATGCAGGTAAGTTTGAACTATAAATGAGTATTCACTACAACATTAATTGTGAATGTGTAAGACTTCTGAAAAGAATAAACACAATGTACTAGATATTAAAGGAACTCATATATCTGCATTGAATAACGGCGTGTGACACATAACCAGTGAACATAACAATCTGCTTCATGTGTATTAATAAACAATGTCAGTTCATCAGAACACGCTCGTGTTACAAGCAGATATCAATTAATGTGATTAGCATTTTCAGTTGTTAGAAATGACAACCAGATGATTAACATAGTCCTAGAAATAGTGCTTAGTAAAACTGGCAACTGAACTGCTGGATTTGTGCTATTATAACTAAAAACACAATAACATATAGAGGAGGCTACTCTTTAGATACCAGAACACTATTCACTGCTACCTAGGGCTGGGAAACACGGCCAAAAAAAGTATTTACATTTATTTATTGTTTGTTTGTTTATTTTATATCAGTCTATATGCATCATTATATTATATATGCATATGTGTATATATATATACTATGGCCGGAGTGTGATGAAATTAACAGCATTTTTTGGGTGTTCCTTAACCTAAAGTGTTACCAGGCATAATTATGGGAGAGTGATTTAAGAATAAATGATTAAAATGATTTTCAACGATCCACTGTTCACTCATGAGAGGTTAAGTGATCACCTGTGATGTCTTCACAACAGTCCATCCCATTTTGTTTGTCTGTCTGTCTCTCGTTTTATAACTAGACGCTGATGGCTGCTCTCAATCTCAGTCTCTGGACTGTCCGGACGAGCAGATGGCTTGGCAGCAGTGGATTCTCGGTGCGCCACTCACGTCCTTGCAGCTTACACAGGCCACTGCTGATCCACAGAGAGAGAGGAGAGAACCAAAGAGTAAGAGAGACAAAGTCACTGAGTCCATCACGGCAGCTATAGGAATACAGCAGCTAAACTAAAATGGGCAGGACTCAAAGAGCACATGGCACCTATGGAGCTGAGTGCTCTCCTAACAGTGGCCGGTGTACGGCTGTAATCACAATCTCTGAATGACCCCAGCAGGATTCCCATCAAGGAGAGCTGCTCCATTAAAATGTGACAAAACAACACATAAACAAATTTGCTTTTCACAGTTGGTGTGAAAGTGTTGAGAGTCATCCGTCCGTCCCCTGCCCCACTGCAGGAGCGTCCGCGTGTCTGTGGAATAAAGCCTGGAAGCTCCCTGATGCTTTGTTTACAACTAATTGACACTTTCTCTCATTAGATATTTAAAATGTTTGTAAACTTAATTAGTGGCGTTTGTGGGGCAACACTTTTGATTTTATTTACATTCATATTTACTCACTTATCCATTTAATATTTTTAGATTACTAAAAATGCTAGCAACCACAAAATAACAAACTAACAACATCACACTGAACACTTTAGCAACTGTGTATCAATAGCAAAAACCTAGGCCACATTGAGATTATGGTGAGAAGCTTTCCACAGGCTATCACAACTCCCTACTAACCAAGGTGCACTAATAACTTCAACAAATACATAGCAACACCTTAGCAACCATCAAGAAAATGTTAGAAACCTAATAATATAAAACAATGACTTAGCAACAGTTTTCTTAAGCAACCACCCAGAACACCCTAGTAGCACCATAGCAACACAATAATAATCACTCAAACACCTTAACACGCCCTAGCAATGACCTGGTAACCACCCAGAACACATGGTGACATATTTATCCAAACCGGGCTCATTGGAAATTTGTACATGCATTTCTGCAACCCTGTATTTATGTACCTTACTGCATGTTTCGCCACAGTTTCAAAGTGAAATATCCAGAGGGTGGTGCTAAAATACACGCTTAATACGTAACTGCGACACATTTGGTAGCAGATAGGAGTTTTACTTATCCAAACATGTTCTGAGGGCAGAAAGGAAAATGATTGGTTCACAGGTTCGCCCAATGAAATTGAAGCGGAGGCGGGACCAAGACGTGGAGGGAAATATTCGTGATCATGATTGGACTGCTTATCAGTTGACCACACCAACGCTGCTTTTGGGGCAATTTAATAGAAATAAAACATGATTTTTCAGTGCTGCCAGTGCCCCGCTGTCTATGTAATCGATATATGCATCAACAGAGCACGTTAAAAATCTTATAGACAATTAATACAACATTATACATCTCCCGCCCTTGAGCTGATCTCAGAACAGGATCACCTGTGCCGCTCGCGTCTTTGAAAAATCGTGTTTTATTTCTATTAAATTGCCCCAAAAGCAGTGTTGGTGTGGTCAACTGATAAGCAGTCCAATCATGAAAAGCCATTTAGAGGAACGATTATTAGTTCTTTACAGGTTTCATGTTCCTCAGCGTTTCAAGAGTGTTTAACTGTGAATTTTTAATAAAAATATACTTTAAATTCACTTACCTTACAACAAATGTAATCAGTCCCACGAAGTTTAACGTATCTGTACAATATTTCCCTCCACGTCTTGGTCCCGCCTCCACTTCAATTTCATTGGGCGAATCTGTGAACCAATCATTTTCCTTTCTGCCCTCATAATGTTTGGATCAGTAAAACTCCTACTGTATCTGCCATTTGCTACAGGTAAATATTGCAAACCATATTTAACAAATGCAAAAGTAATGTAAAAACATGCAGCCATGCTATTTTAACTTTTAACATTGTCTAAGTGCTACACCGTACCACGTGAGTTACCGAATAAACCTAAACCAGAAAACTCACTAAACCTACATATGAAGCTGTATATGTGACAACAACGTAGGATGCAGGATGTTAAAAATGTTTTAAAGTCATAACATAACATTTGGCCGCTATTTGTATGTATACAGTAGGTACTTTTTTTTTCAGTTTTGCAGAAATGCATGAAGATGCACATTGCATTTATCACAGGAAACCACCCAGAACACCCTAGCAACCACACAGCAAATCACTAACAATGTTTTAGCAAGTTCTTAGTAATGCTGTGTCAACCGCTTGTAATATGGCACACTTTCAACAGTGTATCATTGTACCTATGTGTCAGTTTTACCGCAGTTTGTGTAGTTAGTTCTCCCAGTTTTGCCTGGCATGTACAGTACATCAAACACAACTAGGCTTCTGAAAGCATCTATTGCTAGAAAGGCATCTGAAGAGCCTTTCAGACTGACTTTGATGAGATAAAGCCACGTGGACTGTTAATTTCACTCACTACATGGCAGCCGGAAAAGCAAACCTTTGTCTTGTTCTTCCTCGTGTCACATGTGATGAATCACATCGATTCTGGAGCTAAAAGTGTCATTAATAATGAATTAAATGGATGTAAGAGGGAAAAAAAATGAAGGAATGATAATTAGAGGAGAGCAGAAGTTCCTGTTTGAGAGTGTATATACGCTGAAGAATCTCAAACATCCATGATCGTTCTGAACATAACAAGGTTATGTTCAGAGAAGCTGTTCTGGTCATCCACAAGCATTCACACGCAGATAAAGCTTCTCACCTTGGTTTCACAGGCATCTTAATTAGAAACGTGATAAATATGATAGACAGAAGAGAAAAAACTCCATGCGATGGAATTTGAATCGCCTGAGGCTGCAGTTAGTTATGTACTTTTTCCATTAAATAAAGAAAGAAAACAAGACAACAGAATGTAATTAACAATTTAGGCTATATTTTCTAGACACATCTCATGATCAAGAGCGCCGGTGGGCTTTTGTGTTGGTATTCACGCAGAGCTAAAGCCACTAACCAAGCGGAGCAAGCCTTTTGTTACGTTAATTTATTTTTCTGTATATTTCTCATAACTCACTGTTGCATCAGTATGCAAATAGAAGGACAAGGAACAGGAACAAAAATGAAAATGCTGTCCCTTGCTCCATCAAGGATGTTGGAGACTTTTTCCTTTACTAAAACTATAAGGATCTTTTTATCTGAAACCATAGTCCTTAGTGAGTTCATAAAATGCAAATCAGCGGGTGCCTGTTTTGGAGATTAAAAGAAGCATGAAGCATAACATTAATTGCTGTGGCTTCTGATGATATGCTGGGATCTTAAGAAACAAAACGATCAGTCTGTGCAAGAAATTAATGTTATTTACAGCAGTATTATTATCCAGAGTGATGTCTGGTTCATGACTGAATCATTTTTTGGTCTGGTTCTTATTGGCGAACCACCAAATCGAACTAAACCCTCTGAAACAGTCTGTGGTTTAAGCAGCAAAGATCTACAAGTTCTTGCAACAGGCAAGCAGACTCAAGTCCCTGGACAGGCGTCCGACTGCTTTGGCTAATCAATTGCCTTGAGTTGTTAGCCGTGTTTCTGGCCCTGCGTCGGATTCGACCAATGCTGCGCCACAAGCACGCGCTGGTCCGTACGGACAATACTGCGGCCATAGCGTACATCAACCGACAAGGTGGTCTACGCTCCTGTCGCATGTCACAACTTCCATCTTCTCCTGTGGAGTCAAACGCAGCTGAAATTGTGCTGTTCACATT
This sequence comes from Enteromius fasciolatus, assembly GCA_032361145.1. Lineage (NCBI taxonomy): Eukaryota > Metazoa > Chordata > Actinopteri > Cypriniformes > Cyprinidae > Enteromius > Enteromius fasciolatus. The sequence continues at coordinate 1,528,048 of JAUMHR010000075.1, read as the reverse complement.
CTATTTGGCTCCCGCGCCCTGATCTTTGGAACCTGCACGTCTGGCTCCTTGACGGGATGCGTCAGACCTCTCTGGCCTCTCATCGGCCGAGATTAATACTATCACTCAGTCTAGAGCTCCCTCTATGAGGCAGGCATATGCACTGAGATGGGGTCTGTTTATTGACTGGTGCTCCTCTCGTGGAGAGGACCCACAGAGATGCCTGATTGCAATAGTGCTTTCTTTCCTGTAGGAGCAGTTAGAGCGCAGGCTGTCCTCTTCGACTCTTAAAGTGTATGGTGCTGACATTGCAGCATATCACAATGCAGTGGAGGGTACCCTCGGGAAGCACCAACTGATCGTGAGGTTCCTTAATGGTGTGAGACGGGTTAACCCCCCAAGACTGCCACTTGTACCCTCTTGGGACATTGCTGTCGCCCTCCGTGGCCTGCGGCAGGCCCCATTCGAGCCACTCGCCTCAGTCGAGCTGGAATACCTGTCACTTAAGACAGCGCTCCTTACTGTGTTGGCCTCCATCAAGAGCGTAGCAGACCTACGTTATCCTGAGACCCCGGCCTGGCTATGTGCCCAATGTTCCTACCACTCCCTTCCGAGATCAGGTAGTGAACCTGCAAACTCTGCTCTACGAGGAGGCAGACCCGGCCTTAAAATTTCTGTGTCCTGTACGTAGACCGCACTCTGATATTCATATGCTCCAAGCAGCTCTTTGTCAGCAGAAAGTGAATGCTGTCTCCAAACAGAGGTTGTCCCATTGAGCGGTAGATGCCATCTCCCTTATCTATACCAGGGAGAGCCTTGCCCCTCAGAATTGAGAGCTCAGTCCACACAGAGTGTTGCTACCTCCTATGCATTGGCTCACAGCGCCTCTCTAGCAGATATCTGTAGGGCTGCAGGATGGGCAACACCTTCACAATGTTCTAAGACCTCTGTGTAGAGGCTGTGTCCTCCCGTGTCTTGAACTAGAAGATTGGTCTCTAATGCGGGTTCCCATATTTAACGTCTCCATTCCCTCATTCAGGGAACGAGAGTTACCTACGTACCCCAGACATTTCTCCTTGTTTATGAACAAAGGTAAGATAATGAAGACTAGTTTATTCACTTACATCAAAACATCCACATTTCACATCACTTCTGGATGCTTTAATAACATAATAACATATATGTTTCTTTACTGCATGATTGTCTATAAACTAGTAAATTGAAGCAGAAAAAAAAAAACAATAATTGAATTTCCCCATATATAACATACTTTTATTTCTTACAAGGTATAGTTAAACTATATTTACTGACAAATAACTCAAGACTTATTAAGAATTATAAATTATATTATATTTGCCGTACTACTTGTGCATAATGCACACTTATTAAGATGTCACTTTTGATGAAGATTGTATGATCTTTGAATAATATTGGTCTTTAAATGCAAAATATTTAAAGTGCACTTGCAATAGTTCCACTTTAGCACAATAAAAATATACTAATTATATATTTAATTGTACTTCAGTGTTACTACCGCACAATTAAAGTTAATTAAGTGCAAAATTAGCTATTCCAATTTAGCAGACTTTAATAATACTAAAATATTAAGGTATACTAAAATTACAATTTCAGGGCAATTTATTAGTACATAAATATATATATATATATATATATATATATATATATATACTTTTTGTTTGTTTGTTTGTTTGTTTGTAGTAAAGCATGAGATATATGTATGTATTTAAATACAATACATTTGTAGTATTTACTTTTTACTAGGGTTGATTACAGGTAGTAATGTTGTAAATAATGTTCTGTTTCTTGCACAGAGCAATTGTTTTGTTTCATAAGATCCTTAATATATCGTCTGGAGCCAAAGTTTTAATTCTGTGTTGGCTGATTGTAAGCTGCTCTCTTGCATTTTATGAATTACCAAGGACCATAGTTTCAGCTAAAAATCTTCTTTACTGTTCTACTGAAGAAAAATATCACCTGGATGGCCACAAAATATCTTGGATGGCCTGAGGGTGAGTAAATTAACAGCAAGTTATTGAGTAAACTACTCAGTTAATTACATCTTTCATATACATTATTTTTATGGATAATGAGTTAAACACTGCGAGATAAAAAAAAAAAAAAGTAAATTAAAGCAATGGGATTTTTTTAGTTAATCAAGTCTGTGATGCCAAGGTAATGCAACATCATGTGTAAAACTGTCGAAGACTGAGAGAGAAAGACGGAAAATAAGAGGCCTACCTTCATAGGCTGGTTCCAGGAACAGAAATCATAGATGAAAAGGAGACACAACAGCAGTCAATTACGGCAGTGTGTGATTAACCTAAACTAATTAAGACCTCTGGGTAATGGAGAGAATGAAACGCTAGCCGCTCTTCTGACTGTAGGAAGTCCCATAGCAGGGCTGCGCTCACTTTGTCTTTGTTCTGTAATGGCTTCTTTTAGCCAGCTCAAACTGGCTCTCATTGACTCATTTAGGCTGAATGGTTCATAGGAGAGAGCCTTCTGCCCAGACGGGGATATAAGAGGATATTTAAGAGCACATGTTGAAGTTAAGCTAAAATATGTCAGGTTTTAGAGGGTTCTGTTGAAGAACTCCCCACAGAACACTTTAATTGGAAATAGAACCCGCACAGGCTGAATGTGCAATGACTGTTGGAAATGCAGTCTTCCCACTCTTTAACAAATGATTTCCATGACTTTTTCATTACTTTTTTTAGTCATTCAAGTTATTATTATTGTTGTTCTTATGTTTTAGTGTAGCGTATCATTATGCATTTGCATTATATACATTTAACAAAAATACAATACAAAATAATATGCAATATAATATATACAGATAATAATATAATTTTTTTTTTTTTTTTCCTTTAGGGATCTTTAACAAGAGTATACACTAATTAATATTATCTATCTGCTGTGGGTCCATCAATTTATATATATATATATATATATATATAGAGAGAGAGAGAGAGAGATTTTTTTCTGTTTTAATAAAACAAAAATAATTATTGTATGTGTAATTAGAAAGAAAAGAAAAGTCCTCATGCTCTCATCTGCTGATCTGCGAGGGTGAAGGTGTTGGTGACCCTGAGCTATAGCTGCACCACCTTGTGGAGAAAAGCACATTTATCTATCCTAATGTTATGGAAGCAGACGGACACAGGAATAACTATAACAAAGGTTTATTCAAACAAAGGTACTTCACAATGGCGGAATGGGAAAAAAGGTAAAAAAAAAAACGTAGGCAGTCCAATTCAAAATGAAAACAAAAATCAAACTGATAGTCTCTTCTCTTTATAAGGGAAATCCGTTGTAGCACGACACTGAAGACAACACGCACCACTTGACGAACTGGGAGGAAGACGAGAGGACATACAGGATCTTGGAGCACACACAGAGGATTACGAGGAGCACTGGAGAGGAACAGGAAAGCACAAGGTAAGTAATCCAGGTAGTTGGTTGACAGGGAAAGAGTCCACTTACGATAAACGAGCTCGGACAGTGAAGGTGCGTTTGAGTGTGGCTTATATGAGGTGCGGATGATTGCTTTCAGGTGCATGGTAGGTCAGAATTCAGGGGATAGAGATCGTTGTGTGGGCATGAGGGTGGAGCCTGGTGTGGATGTGACACTAGGCCTCCAGGCCTCCCTCCTGAGGCTGGGCCCCTCCGGCGACGTGGTGGCCAACCTCTGCCTCGGGATGCTGGACGCTGTGGATGAGTCTCATGGAATTCTTGAAGCAGGGTTTCGTCAAGAACGTCATCTCGTGGAACCCATGATCTCTCCTCAGGGCCATATCCTTCCCAGTCAAGGAGGTATTCCAGGCGACCCCCACGACGCCGGGAATCCAGGATCTCCTGACTTGGTAGATGGCTCCCTCATCGACGACCATAGGAGGAGGAGGGGGTTCTTCTACACCAGGCTCTGTGGGAGGAAGCAGATGATCGTGACAAGGTTTAAGGAGGGAAACGTGAAAGGTAGGGTGAATTCTATAGTGCTGAGGTAGTTGGAGGCGGAATGTAACCGGGTTAACCTGCTCCAAGATGGTGAAGGGACCAACATATCTGGGACCTGGTGGAGAGCCAGACTTTCTGGCCCACCTGGTACGTGGGAGCCTCGGAGCGACGACGATCTGCTGTGGTCTTCTGCCTACGCACTGCCCTCTGAAGATGTTGGTGAGCAATGTCCCAGACCCTCTCGCTCTCCCGGAACCAGTAGTCCACAGCCAGCACGTCCGAAGGGTTCACCTGACCAAGGAAAGAGAGGGGGCTGGAAGCCGAGCATGCACTGGAATGGGGTGAGGCCGGTGGTAGCTTGGTGAAGGGAGTTCTGTGCGTACTCGGCCCAGCCAAGGAACTGGTTCCAGGTGTCCTGGCGGCCGTGGCAGAAGGTAAGGAGGAACCACCCCACTTCCTGGATCTTGCTCTCCGTTTGCCCGTTGGTTTGGGGATGGTAGCCGGAGGAGAGGTTTACGGTCACACCTAGGAGCCTGAAGAATGCCCGCCACACTCTTGAAATGAACTGAGGACCCCTATCCAAAACTATGTCCTCCGGGAGTCCGTAGGGCCGGAAGACTTGTTGAAAGAGCTGTTGAGCAGTATCCCAGGCAGTAGGTAGACCTTTGAGAGGTACAAGGCGGCAGAACTTTGAAAATCGATCAATTATGACGAGTATGCAGGTGTTACCTTCTGAGGCGGGCAGGTCGGTAATGAAATCGACCCCTATGTGTGACCAGGGGCGGTTAGGTGTGGGAAGTGGTACCGGTTTGCCTGCAAGTAGGTGTCTCGGTGTCTTGGCGATGGCACATTCCCGACACCCTCTCATGTACCTCTGCACATCTGGTCCATCCTTGGCCACCAGAACTGTTCTTTAAAGAGCGAGAGGGTTCTGTTGGTCCCTGGATGCTGTCCAGGTGAGTGTCTTGGGTTTCCCCTTGAGGAGTGAGGTTAGTGGACTGGCCAGCAAACTGTATCATTTGATGAATCGACGATAGAAATTTTAGAAGCCTAGGAATCGCTGTAATTCTTTGACCGTGGTGGGTACTGGCCAGTTCGTGATAGCATCGACCTTGCCCTGTTCCATGCTCACTCCCACAGGGTCGATGTTGTAGCCCAGAAACTGTGTGGAAACCTGATGAAAGGAGCCTTTTTCAGCTTTTAAATAAAATTGATGTTCACAAAGTTTGGAAAGTACCTGTTTTACATGTCAATGGTGTTCTTGGAGGTTGGAGGAGAAGATGAGTATATCGTCGATGTAGATAAGTACAAGTTTGTCCAGGAATTCTCTGAAGATCTCGTGCATACAGTCTTGGAAGATGGAGGGAGTGTTTGAAAGGCCATATGGCATAACTAAGTATTCGTAGTGTCCAGTCGGTGTTACAAAAGCCGTTTTCCACTCATCCGCTCGTCTGATGCGAATTAAATTATAGGCGCTACGGAGGTTTAACTTAGAAAAGATCTTAGCTCCTCTTATTTTTCCTAAGGTTGCTGGTACGAGTGGCAGGGAATATTTGAAAGGGACAGTCACCTTATTGAGAGCATGGTAATTTATACATGGCCTGAGTCCACCATCCTTTTTGGCGATGAAGAAGAAGCTCGAAGGAGCAGGGGACGTGGAGGAACGGATGTAGCCGTGTGCGAGGGCTTCTTGGATGTACTCCTCCATTGCCTTAGTTTCCGGGATGGACAGAGGATAAATTCTCCCTTTGGGCAACTGGGCATCTGGGAGCAGGTTGATGGCACAGTCCGATGGGCGATGTGGCGATGTGGTACCAACATACATTGTGGAACCCTCCAGAACAATAAACCATATTTCCAGAAGATCCAGAATCTATGAGTGCTGCGACAGAAA
>JAUMHR010000075.1:1459525-1475817 GCA_032361145.1 Enteromius fasciolatus | reverse complement strand
AGAATCGTTAATAATCGAATCGAATCGAATTTCATTGTTAATCGAATCGAATTGAATCGTTCTGATTTGCAAAAATCGTTTTTGAATCGAATCAAAAACCTCTGAATCGTGAATCGAATCGATTCGCTGTCTACCCAAAGATTCACAGCCCTAATTGCAATACCTCTCGTATCCAATCCTCACGTGATGGGAGACAGGCATGTTTTCATTTAAAGAGGATGACACGTCAAGCTAACAAAGCGGTACAGGTATGACGCAGCACATAGTGGATGATGCAACCGAATCTGGAAGAAGACCGAACAGTCAACGATGGCAGTATTGAGGGCCTGTGAAAGTGTTGTAAAAACGTCTGACCTGTGGTCCTGTAACGGGCAAGACCAGAACATTTGAAGATGATCAGCTGGAGCTTGTTTGCACTTTGGAAATATTTTAGCAAGTTTTTAGGCAGAAGTGAGCTCTATGAACTTTGTATTAGAGCGTGCCTAGCACAAATAGACAAAGAATGAATTAAACCAGATAAACACCCAGATCCTGCTCCCAGGTTTGTTTAAGAGAGTCAAATGGAGATGAGGTAAGGGAAATTATTTTGCAATAGATGGTGGATATCAGTCGTCCTTGAACAGGGTCATGGGTCAAGTTCTGATTCAGGAGGCCGTTTGGGGAAATAATTTTGAAATAAAGTAGCTCACTTAAAAAAGATGAATATTAGGAAGATTAAATTAAACTGGTAAAGAAGAAAAAAATAAATAAATTTAAAACAACAGATGACCTGCTCGTTGAAAAATTCAAAGTGACATCAGGTCTTGACTGTGCTGGCCGTGTCCTATTAAAATGAAATGTACTGTTAATGTGCTGAATCTCTTCTGTGTTGATGTGGCTCCTGGCCTTTATCTGCCTGTGCGTTTGAAGCCCACCAAGGGGTCTTGAAGTTGCACTTTCTTGAACTCTTGAAGTGATTGCGGGACAGTTTGACCTTGTAATTATTGTTGTGTATTTTATTGATTGTTTTTTTGGGGGGGGCATATAATAGCTGAAGCTAATAAAATAATTGCACAGTTTGCTGCACTTGATTGCATTAATATTTGTTAATTTGCATGGTGTTTTAATTTATTTTTATTGTGTAATTATTTATTAATTTAATTCTTTATTTATTTTTTACTCATACTGGAAATAAACAAGTGGAAAAACTTGATCACAGCGTGAACTGATTTTATGAATATGATTATTTTCTGAAAGAAAACAACAAGGTAGATGGTCAAATAAATGTACAGCCATTTGATAACAATAAAACACATTGGTCTATTGATTATTGCCTATTTTATAAATACAATATTTGTCAAAATACAAAACAAGAATAACTACTTATTTATTTATAGTATGTATTTGCTATACATTGCTTTTAAAAATCAATAAAAGTCTGTGTAATTTTAATATATTTGTATTTGCATAGTGAATATTGACATAAATACTCATATTGTGTATTTATGGAAGCTCTTGCTGCTGTATTTTAATGCGGTGAAGTGATTAGGACTGAGATTAAGAGCTCAGGGTGTTGGGATGGTTTGGGTGTGCGGTGACTCTTTGAGCTGCAGGTGTCCTCATGAAGTGTGTGAATAAGGAATGACTCTCTGACGTCTGACCTGCGTAAATCTGCACAGCTACAGTTTCTCAGCCAGAGTCAGACCCTTTGAACTCAAATGACCCCAAAAAATCACCTCATCGTGAAGGACAAAGAAAGGGCAGACCCAGAAATCAGTTATTTTACCTATATAAGTGACATTGCCATATATGTTATCTATTGGCAAAGCTTGGAATATCTGCACAAATAAAAATAGAAGAAGATGAAAAGAAAACAATTTAATCTCAAATAAACAGTGTAACAAATTAAAATACGTGTGAATGTCCATATATATTTTTGTTATAATATTTCAAACATGTCTGTCTTTTAGGTTCATTTACATAATATCAGCAAAATGAGTAAAAGACGAAAAATGGTTTAACCAAAAAATAGTAAGTGTAATACTGCTTTAAATTGTTGCCCCCATCCCCCAAAATATATATATTTATTTATTTTTGTTATTGGGCCCAATAAAAGATTAATTACTTTCACCCCAAATACTTGCAATTATACATGTTTTAAATTTTAATCATTTACAGTATCAGTTAGATTTTTTTATTTATTTATTTGTTGCTCAATTAAAACAAACATCAAATTTAATATGCTTCCATTTTCTTTTATATATTTTAATATGTACAGAATAAGCATATTCTTTGATTTTCTAAAATAAATATTGTGTTAAACTAAATGACAGTGTAACATTATTTCAACCAAATTTTGACATTTTATTCTGCTAAAACGTATTTGAAACCTGAAAAGTAGAGTCTTTACTTCTATTTAAAGTGGTTATATGGACATAAAATCACTTTTGTGTGTTACTTTATAAGACAATGTATTTCATATATGTATATTTAATGTATATCCATACATTATATTGTGTTATGGGGATTGTTGTTAGGAACTAACTGACCTAATTTAAAGTCAATTTAGTGAAGCCAGCTCACGTTTTGCAAATAATAACATACAAAGTTATTTGTTTCCAAAATATTGTTGTGTTTTCGAGCTAAAACTGAGGTTTTCTGGGACGTTCTGCTTATTCCTTGAAATGCAGCGTATTTGAAACTTATTATAGAGTGGGCGCTTTCCTTTACATAAATAGACGAGCACAGCAATTGAGCTGCAATACAATGTGTGCTGGTTTGCGCTGTAATGTAAATCAGCCGAACAAAGTGAGCTTAATTCTAAAATTTACAGACTCCATCCATCGCTTTAATGTTCAAATTGGATTAAGCCACATTTGTTTGGTTTGGGGACTCAAATATGTAGGACACATCATAATGTGAAGAGAATTGCAATATTCAGGACTTAATGAAGTCCGCCGCCCACCTGCGACGGCATTATTTCAGTATCCTGATGTGGATTACGCTCCGAGAGAGATTGCTTTGGCTGACAGCCTATAGCTTCTACACAGCAGCAGATCTTTGAAGAAATCACCTCGTCTCATCAACAGCATCGCCTGCCTCCCTACGGCAAGAAGAAAACACACTTTGAAGAAGTCTTAATTATATAAAATGTCCAATAAATAAATAAAATAAACCATGAAAGAAGCACTAGTTTACAAAAAAAAGAATGAAATAAATTCATAAGAGACATACACATACACAAATGCTGTAGTATAATTATGTGTGCTTGTGTAGGGGACCCCGGACAGAATATCATATAAAGTAAAAAGTTAAAAGGCGAAACAAACATAACCTTTCTTTTAAAGTGCCTCTATTATGCCATTTTAAAGCTTGCTAAAATTGCTTTATGAGTCTCTTAAAACAGGTTTACATGTATTCAAGGTCAAAAAACACTTGAGTTTTCTCCAAAAATAGATTTAGTTCACAACTACATACATCACAATTTAATACATCAATCAACTGATGCATTTACCCAAAATATTAGCATTTACATTAGTTAACAACACTATTGTGATCTTAAAATTGTAGTAAAATAAAATAATAAAATTTTACTCCTCAAAGGCCCTCCCCCCTTTTGACCCAACTACGACGCCCCTGTATATATATGATTTTTAATAAATAAAAATAAATAAATTTTATATATATATATATATATATATATATATAATTTATTTATTCTGTGATTGCAAAGCCAGAAAAAAAATAGTGTAAGAAGGAAAGAAGAAAAAAAAAAAAACCTGACTGGCCATCTTGACTGTAGCTCAACTATAAATAAGTTTCTTCTATCTTGGGCTGCTATATTTTTAGCAACTTCCCATTCATTAATAAAACCTGCATTATTTTTGGTGCCAATATTATTTACTGTACTCATGCATTCATTGGCATTTTCGTATTCTCAGGGGTATCGGTCACAAGATCTCGGGTGAAAGTTCTGCATATGAAGGAGTCTGAGGAGAAAGCCACAGCTCTTCTTACACTCGAGCAGGTCAGTTCATGAATCTATGGATCTATGAGAATGTTGACTGCTATATAAAGCCAGCGCGTTTGTCTCGAATGCAGGTGACTGATCGTAGACAAATCTGCGCAAAATGAACAGGGTTAAAGGTACATTGACTCCAGATTTCAATTTGAAGGAAATCTTCCTCAAGCTAAAGCCTAGAAGAAGTGCATTAGTGTCGTAATGAAAACAGCGCTCGCTTATTAACTATGTGATCTCCACAGAGAGCAAAAAACATATTTCTAAAGATATTAGTTTAACAGTTCAGCTGTTTCCTGGCCAAAGTGTGTCTCTGAGTTATGGTGTGTTTCTCTAGTCATGCATGTACAGTATCTGTGTGTGTCCTCAGTTCTTCAGGCCTGGCTGTGGTGTGTGTCTCTGTGGTCATTCTGGCTTTCTCACGCCGTTCCTCTGGACTGCAAAGATGAGACCGGAGCGATCATCCAATGCACTTCAATCTCTCAAGAGAAGCTTCTAGATCGCGTCATCCAACACGCAGAGCTCATCTACCGCGTCTCTGAAGAGTCCTGCACTCTTTTTGTGAGTGAACCATCTCTCTCAGTCAAAGAGTCTACAGTATCTGACCTTATCTTGCTCTGTATCTTTGTCTTCCACCACAAATATCTAAACAGTCTTAAATGTAGATACGTTTACTTGAGAAGCAAGATCACATAAACAGTCTAGTTTTCTGACAAATGTACCAAAATGAAGTGAGTTCATGCTTAAAGTACTAAAGAAAATATCCCTTTGACAAGGGAAATGCATTTAAATAGGAAAACATGAAAAAGGGTGACATTAAGCCTAAACATAAATAAATAAGTTAATAAACAAGACAAATGTTCGTATACTTTCCCCCCCCTTGTTTTAAGTATAAACTCACTTTCTATTAATATCAATAAATAATCTTAATTAAGAGAATACAATACTATCCTCTCCTGAACACTTCAGCAGAAATACATTACGGTCAAAACAGACACTTTTTTTCCTTTTAGGTTCTAGAGCCAGCAGGAAGTATTTCAGTCTCCAGATTGCTGTGAACAACATGTCTCTATGAAGACAGGTGAGTAAACAAGGTAAGTGATGCAGGTAAGTCAACAAATGGATTCTCTCACGTGTTGCCGGTGAACTTTCTTTCGCCGGTCCATCCAAGATACAGCAGGTGATTTCATGGGTAAGTTATCTTGACAACAATCAATATCATGCTCACATGATCGTGGTCCTTTGTCCGAGGTGCTCGGTGAAAGGAAGTGCAATGAGGATAAAAAGTCTTGAAAGATCATTAATTCCTTGGAGACGTAGATATCCAACATCCATGAAGATCCAGGTAAAAGGTGAGGAAAAGGTATTTACCGCGAGCTCAGCCGTCTTCTCACTGGCGTGTGCAGCTTATATGCAGGTTGTTTGATTGCCATCAGGTGTCATCAATCAATAGTCTGGAGATCGTGTGAAAATGGCGGATCTGGGATCGAAAACCGCGTCACACATCTTTTGTTTAGACATTCAATGCAAAAAATACCGAGTAATCCTTTTTTTGCTGTAAAATAATTGGTAACACTTTACAATAAGGTTCATTAGTTAACATTAATTAACAACGTACAGTAAGTTAACGCAAACTAAACATGAACAACAGCATTTATTAAACTCCGTTAATGTTAATTTACTAATGTGTTATGAAAATGACAAGTTGTGTTTGATAACATTATTTAAAGTTACTCTGTGAACAACTGCATTTTCATGATCTTCATAATCAAAGATTAATAATTAGTGTAAAAAATGCATTGTTCATTACACATTAACTAATGACACCTTTTTATAAAGTGTTATCAAATAATTTATTACATCATATAAAATTGTGCATTATGATTTTTGACAGTGTAGTGCACATGTTTATTTATTTATTTAAGAAATATTGCACACAGAATCAGATAACCAATTTCATTTCATCTCATCAGCTGGGATATTATTAGTCAGACTGATAGCAAGTTTTCTTTCATTTAATGTCATTATTCTGTCTCATTTAATCAACCTTTCCTCATTATTGCCGGCTGTGTGCATGACTTTGAATTAATGAGACTGTAATCTTAATGAATAATCAAACTCATTATAAACACTGTGAGATGCCTATCAGTCTTGTTAGATTATTTCACCATTCGTAGGTAGATTGTCTCCTCGCAGTGGGAAAACATGCAGAGAATGATGGTATAATTTGATTTCTCACTTCTAATCTCCATTCGCTCATTTATAAGGAAGGCTTTTGTGGGTGTGGATGTGGGTGATCTTTACTGGTGCTGCACTGAAAACCTTAAATTAGCCAGATGCAGCCTGCATGACACACAAAAAGATGCTAAAACACAAACAAAGGTGTCATATGTCCTACAGGAGCAGATGTTCGTCCCGTACCCTCTGCATGTTTTGAGAAATCAGGGAGGAACCATGTGCCACACCAAACCCTTCCCCATCCCAGGCTCCAAGAGTGAGATTCAGCAGATTTCGGTGAGGAGCGTTTCATTGATTTTATACTGGACATACAAACTAGTATTGTGAAGTCTTATTCTCAAAAGAGCAGGTTTAGCTTGCTGGCCAAGAATCAAAGCCATTTCTTAACTAGAAAGTATACAATATGTGTGTGCGTGTGTGTGTTTTGGGTATATAAATTGGGTACAGTATATATATATACACCCAATTCATTTAATGTTTATATTTTTCAGAAAGCTAAATTTGCAATATTGGTATATCAGGTAAATTAAAATATTCAGGGTAATGTTCTTAAACAGCACCTCCAGATAATTGAATGCATCTCAGTACAGGTTAAGCTTGCGCTGGGAAGCTGAAAGCTGAAGCTGTGTTCCAGCTCTGAACAAATGAGCTCTGCTTAACGGATTTCATGTGAAAGACTGCGACAACAGGCTGACTTGTTCAGCTAATGCACTATAGTGTGTGACAGCTTTTTCAATTGAGACACTAACCTTTCTTCAGAACAAAATTACCTCTGTCTCCAAATAGGCTGTTTTCTTTTCAATATTTCTTTTTTTTTGCCTGCTGAATAGATTTTAACATTTGCTGCGAAGCGCTTTAGTTTCTAACTCTTTAATGAGTCTCGTCACACCACCAGTGTACACAGCCAGTAGACACGTCTTTCCGTTTGATTTAAACATTTTACAGTCCCTGAAAATTCATCTGGAGCTACATAAAAAGTGTTGGATTTCCTTCTGTGACCTCGCATACACTGAGCACGTCGCTGATTTATTGACTCTGTATTCACAGTGTTCAGTCCGTAACTGAGTCAATATTTATTTATTTCATAAATAGTTTATTCTTGAAATTCATGTAAAATATGAGTTGAAATAATATATTTTAATTCGCCATTACATTTTCTCTGACCTTTACCTTTAAATGGAACCGTTTTTTTTTTTTTTTTGCAATTCTGCTTGTAAATGCCCTTTCTGTATGTGAAAATAAGGCTTAAGTTTTATTTATTTATTTATTTTTTTAAATTTTGGTAGTTTTTAGATTCAATTTTAATTTTAAGTAATGAAACTAGCAGAAATAAGAAATGTTATTTTATTTTATTTAAATCATATAATATTTAAAAATTATGTAAATGTTCTGTTATATTCCTGTTTGTATTATATTATATAAATTATATTTGTATTATTATTAGTAGTAGTAGTAGTATTTTTCATTTACTATTTATTTTTTGTAGTGTTTTGTAGTAAAGCTTTAATTGTAAGTACATAAAAACTAACCTAAATGAAAATAATAAATGTTATTTTATTTAAGTTGAATAGTATTACATTTAAATATTCTGTAAATGTTCTGTTATGTTTCTATTTTTATAATATTATATAAAATATATTATATTTTTGTTACTATTATTATTTTTTTTCTGTAGTGTTTGGTAGTTTTAATTTTAATTATATAAAAACGAACTTAAATACAAATAATATTTTTGTTTTGTTTTGTTTTTTTACTTAAGTTAAATTGTATTATATTTATATATTGTGTAAACGTTCTGTTATATTTGTTATTTTTATTATTAGCATACAAAACATTATTATTATTAGTATTAGTATCATTATTATTGTTATTATTATTATTTATTTTATGGATTTGATGACAATAATGCTGGTCTGCATTACAATGAGAACAAATCAAATCCTAAAGTGTGCTTCTCAAACTTTTAAGGTCAATCTTACATAATCAGCTTTTGTCAGATGCATGCAAACTGGTATTATGTATATCATTTTCTGGTGTTTAGAAATTACAGCTCATCTCGGTGACTTGGTGGGATGGTTTCTAAACACCAAACACACATTGTCGATGTGTAAATGTGGGCGATCGCCTGTTAATGTATTCATGTTTTTGAGTCAGAAAGTTCAAGCAAGTCATTCTCGCAGCTTCTTTTGGAAGTTTTGAAAGTTACAGCATGTCATCCCAGTATATCAAACTCTTTTGAAAAAAAGAAAAGAAATCAATGAGCGCTGCGTTGCTCATAGCATGAGCCCTCTCTGGTCTCCGGTGTGTTTCCCGCAGGATAAATGGCTGCTTCACTCGGTCCTGATGCTGGTGCAGTCGTGGATGGAGCCCCTGATCTATCTGCAAACTACTCTTAATCGTTACGATGACGCCCCTGACGCTCTGCTGAACAAGACCAAGTGGGTGTCTGATAAACTGCTCAGCCTGGAGCAGGGGGTGGTGGTTCTCATCCGCAAGGTAAATCAACAATAACCGCGTCTCACTGCGCAGCCGAGCAGCGTCTCACTCCGGTGTCTCCTCAGATGCTGGATGAAGGGATTCTGACGCCGTCCGTCTTTGAGCACACGCTGGCCCTGTACGATGAACCGCCCCCGGAGATCCCGGAGTCCGTCCTCAGAGACTACAACCTGCTCATCTGCTTCAAGAAGGACGCCCACAAGATGGAGACCTTCCTCAAGCTGCTCAAGTGCCGTCAGAGCAACAAGCTCAGCTGTCTTTCCTACTAAACATGCATCTTCTGACAAGCTTGATTTTGAATAATTGAATCATAGCTAGCAAACCCTAAATGAGATCCCTTAATGTGAAAATGATCCAGAAATGGCTGTGTAAAAGTGAAGGGAACCGATGGAGGTTCACACCGCTCTCACACACATCTGCACTATTGATTTCTGTCTTTCTCTTCTGAACTTGAGTTTGTATGCGATACAGACTATACGCAGTCTTATAAATGTCTTTTTTTCTTCTTATAGTGGAGATGGTTTTACATTTGTATTAGTTAAAGGAAGAAAAAAAAAACTCTCCATACAGAAATATGCTAATGAAGCCACAAAGCAGACTGTAAATGTTTCTCTGTGTGTGTGTGTGTGTGTGTGTGTGAGAGAGAGAGAGAGAGAGAGAGAGATGAGGGATTTGTTGAGGCAGTAAAAGCTTTATTTTATGGATGAATATGGTGAAAATTTACATGAGATATGACACTGGATAAAAATACTGGACGGCCAACAGATAAGAGCAGAATGATTGAATAATGTAAAGAGTGTCTGAAAAAACACTGTTTTGTGTATATGCAGATTTTTTCTTACGTTATCTTTGGCAAATTATACTTATGCATGTAAATAAAAAGAGGCATATGATATTTCTCTGCATGTGTGTTTATATCATCCATTCATCCACCCATCTATCTAAAAATGTGTTTGTTTAGTAACACAGCATGATATAAAAACCATGCATTTTATGAAAACAAGAATTATATGCGAGTAAATCGATCTTACCCTCCAGAGTTGTGGTCAAATTATCCAGCAGTAATTTTCCAGCAGGATGAGGTGAATATGAGTAAAGTTAGTGAATCATGGTTTAATTGTTTGGCTCCCTCGCTGCTCTGCCCTTTTTCTGAGGGTTAATTGACTGTTGTAATTATGACCAGAGGGTAGGAAAGACAAAGAAACAGGCCTGTTAAAAATGTTAATGAGGTAGTGGTTCTCTAAAGCTCTGTCTGTAACCAGCGGCCATCGCGATGGCAACAGTAGCAGTGTGTTATTAAAGAAAACAATCACAAGAGACGACCATCAGGGAGCCCGAGCATAACTCACATCGTTCTTATGATCTCTGTCATGGAAACATCACATCAGCTCGTCTTCACTTTTATCAAAGCATTAAAAAAAATACTTTCCCACACTTATTTGTAAATCCATGGTCGTAGTTTTGAAGTTTTAAAACATGTGTAATGTTATTTAAAAAGATGAATTGGAGACATAGGCAAACATTCTACAAGCCTGTAGTTTTTGACAATGATGAAACCTTTATTTTGTCATATAACTCATAATTTGAGAAGGAATGTGGATTTGTCCTTACATGTATCAGAAAGCATTTCATTATTTATCAATGGTATGGAAGGCATTTTATTTATTCATTCTTTCTTTTTCAGCTTTCACAATCCCAGCACTCAAGAACAAATGCCAACATTTTATTAATATTTGCTAATAAAGATAAACTGTGAATATGCCAATTACATTTTTCTTCCTAGTGACTTTTTCTGGAAAAAGATGTCTTTAATATAACCCACACCAGAAGGTGGCACTAGTCATCTGTGGTACAAAAAATACTGTCAGGAAAAGTGGAGGCACATTTTTTTTACTCACTCCCAAATTCTCAAGGGCAGAAAGTATGTCAGCATAAGAATGCTGATGAGAAATGAAACGGTTCTGATATTATTTATGTATGTAGGCTGTGCATGAATGCATGTATTACAGTTCAAATGAAACTGGCATAGTGTTGTGTTTTTATTTTATTTGTATTTTTAAATGCAAAAAGGCTTTCTTGCTTTATGTTTTTGTCCAATATAAATATCTAAAGATATTAAATCGAATTTAGTATCTAAATCAATATACATTTACATGAGACTCAATATGACCTGATAAAAATAAGTTTTTTTACACACAAAATTAGTGTGTTTTTGCTCAACTAATGCTTAATTGTGAACAAATTAACCATTAATTAATGCTTAACTAATGCATTATTTTGGACCCCTTTTCTGAAGTGTTACCAAAGATTCAAATTGGTGACGACTTGTTTAGGCGAATGTAAGCCGACTCTGTTTTTGATAGACAATAACTTTATTTATCGCGCACTGTCGGCGTCACAACATTGCAGATACAGTAGTTTATCTTCACTTTCAGCTACATGGCACACCTGCATGAAAGATCATATTTGAAAAGGCATAATAGGGGCACTTAAAACAGCATCCACAGATAATTTAATTCACATCTATGCATCATGCATTATATTTTTTTTCACATCATTTTTAAGCATTTAAAGTTTGCTTGGTGGTTGATGAAAAATAAGATACGACCAACATGTGAAATCACTTGTATGTCAAATATAAGATGCGTATGGCTTTCATTTATTAGATTTGAACAATAAATACATTGTTATCGACAACAATTGAATAAATGTGCATTGTATGTTTCCCTGCATTCAAAACGGTCCTGGATGGACACGAAGACTCTGCTAGCGTTTAATATCCCACGCCTACCGTCTCCATGTCCAAGTTCCTCTTATCAGAAGGTGTAAATCAGCGTCTGGCTGTCATGAGAGGGTTGCTCCGGCACAGTGAGGGTCTTGTGGGCAGGATGTGGCGGTGAGGCCTGGTGTCAGCAGTGTCAGGTTCAGCTTCCTGTGTCCTAATCATTTCAACATGGAGGCCCATGCCTGGGCTCTGGCTGCTAAACCGCCAGCCTGGGCCTCACTCCGCCAGAGCTGCAAAGAAAGCAGCAGTGTGGACCTCCACCCCTCGGCCCCCTTCCGCTCCCTCGGCTCTACAACCATAAATATTAAAGATCTGCTATACGAGAGTGGTGCAAAGTTTGGGGAGTTGGGGAGCGGCAGTGACTAGATGATTTCACAGTCTAAGTATTATAACCTCAGGTAAGAAAAGCTAGACTGCTGGAGCTCTGGAGGGAGGCTGTGTGCTTACTGGAGTAAAGAGGGAGTGAGAAAACAAATGCATTGATGTTTAAAGGGACAGGTCACCCATAACTGAACATTTTGGTCATTGTTTCACAGCTTTCTTATGCAACTACAGGGAATGGGGACTGAAATAGAGGTATCCTAAATGTGCCTCATAAGCTAAAATTTAAAAAAATAATTATCCTATGTTGCTATAATGATGGTTCCATGAAGAACCTTTAACATCCAAGGAGCCTTTCCATTCCAACAGCAAACGTTTCTTTAGAATGCTCTAAAATGAGTAAAACGTTCTTTACAACTGGCCGCAGTTTTACTCATTATTCACTTCAACTCACTGAATCAGTGTTGAATTTAAAAACCATTCCAGGACGATTCATTAACAATTCATTCAGACTGATTTAGTGAACTGGATCAAGCAATTCATGCCTGATTTTGTGCTTAAATCAGAATGAAAAGTCTTGAGTACAGCTCAGTAATTCTATCAGTTTTGATAATAATATTCTCTCACGATCTTACACAAAAGCCATTTTATTGCTTAAAACAGACCACTTTATGAAGCTTTTATGGTGCTTTCATATCCTTTCTGAAATGCAAAACATTTATTTCTAGAATTAAACTAAACCAGTCTGAAAGTCACATTATTGACATTGTTTTTGAAATCTCACAGACAGATAGTCAACAGTGTAGTGAAGTTTGTTTTTCAGTTCTATGACTCTACATGACCGCCATGAACCTGTTGTGAAATCCTCTATGTACGGAAAATCACTTAAAAAAAAAAAAAAAAAAAGACCCCACCTTCAGAATTGTGTTATTTATTTATTTATTTTTGTTCCATGCAAAAAGAAAAATAGAACATCATAGATGTTTGACACAGTCTAGATTTTCTTTTTTTTTACCTTTTATTGGGGAGGTGTACTGTGCCTTTAAATTGTTCTCATTCTGTTGCATGGTCATTGCAGTCTCAGATTCTGGCTCTCAAACGTGTTTTGTGCACTGGCTTACAGAGACAGAAGCTGATCTTTCTTCAAGCTGCTTGAGAAACAAAGAGTGGACAGAAACAGGACAGAATCTCATAAACACTCATTCCTGCAACAGGACACACTATCTAATACTAAGGTCCCTCTGAAGGCCATACAAAACTGTCCAAATCTTAGGGGCCCAAGTATCCTTCTGTCCCTATCTGCTTTGAGTGCCAAAGTGCAGTACACTCCCAACCAGTGTAGTGGTGTGAAAGAAGAGAGCGTAACCCCACAGCTGAGCCCAGCAAGCGTATTCTGTGCTCCTGCCTAATCCATGAGCTCCCTGGAGGCCGTCTAAGACAGGCTGTGTGTATGTGTCAGAGGAGGAGAGGTCACAAGGTCATGGGGTTAGGCCTCCGCTAACCGTTCCAATATGTGCAAAGATGTCAAATGAAGTGGCTGAGGTTGTAACAGTGGGCTAGGGTTTCTCTTGCCTGAATCAAGAGCCTGTTGTCTACCACCATACATCAGCAAAACAGTACATTGTACTAAAGATGTATCAAATCTTATGGTCTTTTTTAAGTGCAGTATGATACTGTACTGTTTTTTTACAATGTACCTGTTTGGGGAAAATGACTTAAAATATCTCAGAGCATCTAGATGATTTCATGGCTCATAATGAATAAGTTAAGACTATAAGGACTTCTTTGGTAGGAAATGGGGCCATCAGACACAGGGTTCTTCGCTGGAGGCCAGTTAGGGAAGACCTCATCAATCCAGTCTGGCAATCATACAACATTCCCACGCCACCGCTGGTAGAAAACAACCCGTGAGCAATTAGCCAAAATGACCACTTTACTGGCAGACCCTAGTAAAGAGAGTATCAGCGCGTGGAGAAATTAACAAAATGTTTACATTTATCATCCGAAATTAATGAGGAAATTATTATCTATGGGCTAAAAGTCAGGTTTTGCATGCTACACCCAGTTCTGTTTGGGTGTTTGTTCGGAAAATTGCATTAGTTATGGACGACTTGTTTCTGACAGATGCGTGGGTGTTGATTTGCAAAGCTCAGGTTGGAGAGTTTTATTTTCATGTCAAGCAATTTTTCAGGAGTCACGGTCATCATATATACAGTAGGCGTCATGTGCTTCCCATCGGGGAAATCTCTGAACCTTTCGCCCTTGCTTTGTTCGCTAAATGCTCAACTTCTACTTTGGAAACTGACGTAAGGTGTTCGTCTGAATCTTTGTCTACACAATTTTCTGCTGATTATGACTCCACCTCTTAACCTCCATTTCTTTTGCAATGTTTCAATCGAACAGAAAAAGTCTGCAAACCAAGCTGTTGTTTGCAGACTATGAAGACGTGAAAGGCTTCACGTTTATTCATGTATGCTTGTTTGAAAGAATTCTGATAGGCTCCCATCTGTTTTTCAGTTCAGGAGTTCAGGTCTTCATATAGACAGTTATAAGTGGTCCATATGAACATCTATCTCATCTTTTCATATTGCAGCTTCAAACAGATGGAAGGAAAAAATACTTAAATAAATAAAAAAAACACCTTATGCTCAGCAATTAAACCATTAGTGTTTGGGAAAAGACATGTTGATGTTAAAAGCGTCCCAACAAAGCGGTGGGATGATGCTTGGGACAGGAGCCACCCGAAGCTGCATTTTTAATCAGTGTAATTCTCTATTTTTCTTACGTCAGCCAGAAGCACCTTTTGAGATCTTCACAGATGCTGCATTGAGACCAGCAGATTTCCAACATAAGCTGTGATGAATATTTCTGCTCGAGGAACGATATTTGTCTCTCTTCCTAACAGAGACTGTTCGCTTTAGAATGTGACACAAGAATAAAAATAAATAAATAAATAAATAAATAAATAAAAGCGTTTTCATTTCCACAAGAGTTGCGACAAAGATGATGACACGTTGAATAACGTTTAAAAAAAGATAACATCTATTAAAGTAAATTTAAATAAGGAACAAAACGGGACAAACAAAGAGTTCAGAATGACGAGCATCTGCCGGCAGGCTTCACACAGGTGTAATTCCTCACTCAATCATGACGTCACTCACTCTAGGCCTGCAAAACACAACACATAGAAAAACGAAGAGCTAACAAAAGTAGCCCATAATGGGGTTCGTAACAGAATAAGGATCATTCCCTTTTTGGAATATAGAAATAATGAAGCAGTGCATAGCTATTTTTTTTTTTTTTTTGTATAGTCTCAGAGGAAAGCATGCATGCTTGCATAAATAAAAATAAAAAAAACAGGACTGAATTATTCAGCCTCTGCAGTATATGTCACTTGAGTTTAGAAATGCATAGAATTCTGGATTATTTCAGTTGGATAAAGACAAAAAAGGAAAAAAGCTCAAATACTGTGCTTGATGAGTTTAAACTATTATAAGCGCTTATTAAAACGTAGGTCCCAGGACTTTTTCAGCTGTAAAATATGCATTTTTTGAGAAAAATGAAAACATTTAATAAAAAAATATAGAATAAATAAATACGAAAAATAATAATAATAATAAAATAAATTAAAATAAAATAATAAATGAATGATTAAAGAATAATAGAGTAAGAATTCAATTTTATGAATATATCTTTGCTTGACACGATCATATGATATTAGTCAATTGCTAGTACAATATACGCATTTGTCAGCAGGTGGCGGCACAAATCCGTAAGCGAGTTATTGAATCAATTAATCAATCGATCCGTTCGGATCCCAGATTCATTCAGGAATTAGTTTGTGTTGAATGCAACACGTACAAACACAATTTGTACGAATTCGTATTCGCAGAACCTCACTCGTACGATTTTGTACGATTTGTCTAAAACCCTGTGATGGGTAGGTTTAGGGGCGGGGTTAGGTTTAGGTTATTCATACAAATTCATACAAATTGGCAACTCATAAAATACGTACGATTTAGAAGAAATCGTATAAATTCGTACAAGTGAGGTCGTATGATTTTTTATGAATTAGCCACCTCGTAAAATATCGTACGAATTGCTGTGAGATTGGTTAATTGTCAGTAGTTTGTGTTGCTCGCCAAAATCCAGCGATTGATTGTCCCTCGACTACATTTGGATCTATTTTCCTTGGTGGATGGACACTATACCTGGCAATACTGTGTCTGACATGTACGTTACTCAACATTATTTGATTATTTATTGAGGAGTTGTATAAATTATCTGCACCATATTTGGATTGTTAGCTCTCTTAGTCATTTAATATTGCTTAATTATAGTATATTATATTATAAAATGTCAAATTATCATTTTTATGACATTATGGCCCGGTTTCACAAACGGGGCTTAGCTTAAGCCAGGACTAGGCATTAGTTAAATTAAGATATTTAAGCA
>JAUMHR010000075.1:1431316-1443816 GCA_032361145.1 Enteromius fasciolatus | reverse complement strand
GAGAACCAGATTTCATTTCTTTATCAAAGCCGGAGAGATTGATGAAAGAGTGATAGCCTCAAGGCGCGTGTGATAAATTGTGTTGGACGAGCGGATAAGATTTAGTCCAAATGGAATTTGATTGAGTAAGAGCACACATGATAATATGAAGAAGAGGTTTGTTGTGCTGAAGGCTCTGCTGTCCAGATGTGAAGTGTAATTATGCTGAACTTGTGATTTCATCTTATACATTGCACATTGATTGCATTTCTTGTGAAGGATCAGAAGAAAATCGAGCTGCAACAAAATGTAATCGAGCATTTGGTTTTGGCCCAGTGCATATGTGGAACAATGATTTGAGCAATTTTGCCTAAAAATAATACAGCATTCAAAAAGCTTGTTTGTGATGTTCACACAAGCTCTGGCAAAATATTCATGGAGAAAAAAAAAAAAGTTTCATATTTGTGGTGCAATCTTATACACTATACAAGTAATGTCTGAAATAATGGATTTTTATAATGTATAAATCGTATCAAATGAGCTTGACACTTTTGTTCGCCTTACAAAACAATTATATAAATATACACTTTAAAATCCCATTGGTTAGCATTAGTTTTATTGTTTATTTTTGTTAATATTACTTTAATAAAAATACAATACGAAATGTTAGCTCAGACCCATTCATTTATACTAACATATACATATTTTCATTTGTTTGTTATTTTATCATCAAAATTAAAACATTAAAAAAGATTTACATACAGCAAGATAGATAATAAATGCAACCTGGTCCCATAAATATGCACACTTTTTACACTACTTACAGCACGTTTCACATCTGAGTGGCGCTAAAAAGCAGGTTCAATACGCGAACCCTGGCACACTTCTATTATGTTGATATAGGTATGTATTTCTGTGGTTTAGAACTGAAATATCCGTGGACTGTTGCTAAAAGTCAGTGCTCTATCATGTTGGAAATCACATAGATATGAAGCTGGATGTGTATGCTAACATTTTAAAGCATCAGTTTTGAAATATTCCAGCATATTATTTGTTTTGAAGTCTTAACATGATATTCTTCATTTGTTCGAAAAATGGGCTTTATTAACTAAACAACTGTGAACCTGTGTGAAAAGGAATAAAATGTGTCAGCGTTTTTCTGCCCTTAGTGTTCATTTCTTTTGGAGACTGCAGTGATATGTACTTGTTGGTATATATTTTGTTTCTCGCTAAAAAGTGCATTGGGGTAAATTTATGCCACGAGACCAGGTTGAATAAAAGCTTTTTAAAACTAACTTTCTAAGTTCATGTCATGTTAACAAATAAACCCTTATTTTAAGTGTTGCCGTTCTGGTTCAGGCGTTAGATAGGCCTACCTGTGATTTAACACCATTTAATTATCTTCTGAAATCGGAAAAGCCATCTGTGAGAGCTCTGCGTTATGAAATCAGTATGTGTTCGTGTGGTGATGTTTAACATACCCACAGCGCTCTTCCTCAGCTGCCCATGAGAACTCACCACAAGCAGCGCACGGCTCTTATTAGCATGGCGAGGCCGTGAGGATATTGATGTAAAGTTCAGCTGGAGTTTAAGCAGTGTTTCCACAGCGTGTCTGTGTGTATGAGATTTACCCCGAGGGTGAGCTGAGTTTAAGGCCCGAGCCAACGAGAGACAACGCGGTGTCCCGCTGGGCCACTTCCTGTCAGAGGGGTCTTCTCATGGCCGTAACGCGATCCCTCCTTCCAAAAATAAAGACGGACACGGCAGGAGCTGAATGGGTGCACAACGAAGCAGAAACACTGGCCAGTTCCTGTGTAACAGGCAGTCAGATTTTGCAGATATAAGGGTTCAAAATGACTATTGGCTGTCAGTCATTAAAGCTGCAAGACCAGTGTTTAGTTTGAAATGATAAATACTAATTACATTCAAAGTTTTTGTTTAAATAATATATGCGTGTGTTCTGTGCATATATAAAGACACAAAACATTCACAATTGACAATATTTACATGTATATGCAGTACATGTAACGATGACCTCTGTGGCTCTCTCCGACCGTCATCAGCGGGAACCATCCCCGGAGTACTAGTTTCCGCCCGGACCCCGTTCCTTGAAACACCGTGTCACTTCAGTGCCAGGTGCTGGTTATCTGGACTATTTAAGGCCACGCCGCGATCCCGGAAGTCGCAAAGTTTTGATGAGGCAGAGCCAGGCTCAGACATATTAAGATCCATATGCAGCTTTATTTCACAATCGGGGTCGTACAGGCAATGGTCAAACACAATCAGCAGGGACAGTGAGAGTTCAGGCAAGAAGTCGAGGTAACAAGCAGAGATTCGTAATCCAAAGGCAGTCCAAAGTCGATAACAAACAATCCAGAAAGTAGTCAGAAAACGCTCAGAGTGTTAGCCGAGGCAAAACAAAACTTCGTGACTTCCGGGATCGCGGCGTGGCCTTAAATAGTCCAGATAACCAGCGGCACCTGGCACGGAAGTGACACGGCGTTTCAAGGAACGGGGTCCGGACAGAAACTAGTACTCCGGGGATGGTTCCCGCTGATGACGGTCGGAGAGAGCCACAGTGGTTGTCGTTACAGTACATTTATATATTTATATTAATGTATTTTATATTATATATAAATGTATTTAATATATAATCACTACATATTTCTCATATTTTTATGTGAACAAAAACTTACTGGACAGTAAGATATTTTATGCTCATTAAAATGCATTTATTTGAATAAAAATGCTGTAAATCAGTAATATTTTGAAATAATATTACAATTTAAAACAGCTGTTTAAAATTGCAAATATATTGCAAAATGGAATTTATTTCTGTAATCAAAGTTGAATTTTCACCATCATTACTTCACATGATCCTTCAGAAATCATTCTAACATGTTGACTTGCTTCTGGTCAAATACTTTTCTTCTCGTTATTAATTTTTCTTATTATTCATTTTTAGACATGAGCATCGTTCATAAACACATGGCATCTATTTCTATCTACATGACGTCATTAAACTTTATGTAGTTTTGGTTCTGTCGTTCTAAAGCCATTGCTGGCTGATGAAGGTGATAGCTGATAGAAGACAGGTATGTGAGATGAAGTCCAGTCATCATATCTGATCTGATATGATCAGATCAGTCTGCAGTGATCTGGGAAGCGCTTTCCAATAAGGCTCATTAGCTGCGCTGGTTATTATTAGTTAATGCACTGTGAGCTAACATGAACTAACAGCCAACGACTGTATTTTTATTAACTAACATTAACAAAGATGAATAAATTCTGTAATAAATGCAGTGTCGTGTTGATTAATACACAGTACTACTAATGTTATTGAGTGACACCTTACCATGATATGTGTTCAAATCAAATAAAAAACAAAATGTTGCTGGACTGTAATCAGTCTCCAGACAAGTGGCGGATTCTGCAGGACAACTATAAACACTGATTTTATTAGGCTGGTTAAACCGAGGATGTGTACTTCAGATATAAGCAGACTGAACACGCTTTTAGCCATAAAAAGTGTGTTTAAATGTCATGGCAGACTGTGAGGTCAGTCTGAGGGCACTTTCAAAGCTTCTGGTGCAGATCTAGTCTGTTTGTGGTCAGATTTCAGTTCATTTGGTGTATAAGCGGTTTGCCATACTCACGTGAGTGTACTCTTGTAAAAAAAAAAAGAAAAGAAAAAAAAAGAAGTATGCTTTTTTTATACTTTTACAAAATATGTTTCATAAGAAGTTGAAATAAGTTGCTGCTGAATGATCTGACATTTAAGATCAAGTAAAATTTTAAAAAACTTTTAAAATATCCAACTTGTAATGTTGAATAACACACTATACGGTTCAAATTATACTAAAGTTCTTCATATGTCAGTAGACACATGAAAAAAAGTGTATTAAAGGCACAATATGTACGATTTTTGTTATAAAATATCCCAAAAAAAATCCACCCACACTGTGTTATGTATTCATGCAGTTGTGTACTTATGTTATCTAAAAATTAGTAAATTCAAAGAAGTTCCAGATTTAAATAATGAACCGTCCCTGTTCCTTGTCACCTATCAATGGTGTAATATCCGCACCATCCACGCTTCCGCCTATGAATACTACGGCAACACACGTGGACAAATGCGGAAGTGGTAGCTATTTATTGTGCATGTTGATATCATGGATCATGATTACACTCTCCACAATCACAAAAAATTTAGATGTATACAAACTGAGGCAGGAAGATAATGAAACAAATAAACAAGAACAAAAATCGGCATGGTGTTTCCGAAATGGACGGAAAACATTGGACGTGAGAGAGACTGTTGCACAGATATAAATGAGCATGATTTGTGAAAACGACATCTTCCAGTGCTCCGTCATTGCGTCATAGAACTTCGGCACATTTTGAAAATGCGACCTCTAGTGCCGAAAACTTACATATTGTGCCTTTAAGTGTACTAAGAAACATAGAGACGTAATATGTCATAGTTCACCCTAAAATGAAAATGTTTAGGACAAGATGCAGGCCTAGATTATCACGTTTCTTTATCAGATATCATTCCATCACTTGCTCACCAGTGGATCCTCTGCAGTGAATGGGTGCCACAATAATCACAATAATCCACACAACACTCAAGCCACAGCTCAAAACAAATAGTGAGTATATTTTGATGCGACTGACTTTTTGATTGACTTTTTTTCAATAATTGGATTACAGACTTATATTTTGTCCAGAAGTGATGTTCAGATGCAATAATGATGGATTTGTTTCTTACAAACACACAGATTTTGGCTTGACGAGATATGAACTGATGAACTGGAGTGTTGTGGATTATTGTGATGCTTTTAATAGTTTTTTGGACTCTTATTCAGACGGCACCTATTCACTTCAGAGCATCCATTGGTGAACAAGTGATGTACTTTAATGATGTTTCCATTCCTTGCTATCCTACCCACCCATATATCTGTTTAGACCTGTTTTGGCTTGTGAATGGTGCTTGATCTTCGCATATGTATCTCCCGATTCAGATGAGACTTCTTTTTCACTGGAGAAAGCAGTGAATTAGATTTTAAAATTTTATTTTGGCCAGAATTTATGTTGGCGCTTTTGGTTTCACAAGATGTTAACTGCTGGACCGGAGTGTTATGAATTATTGTGATGTTCTTATCAGCTGTTTGGACTCTCATTCTGACGGCACCCATTCACTACAGAGTATCAATTTGTGACTATTATATATATTTTATATATATAATATAGCTTTTTTAAAAGTATTCTTTTCACACTTGAGCTACAAATGCGGGTTAAACACAATCAGGCACACTTCTTCTTCAAGTGTGTGGAAAGTGTCCTGAACCTAAAAAGCTATTGGTTTGTTTATTCAGATCTTTTTGTGACCCGAAGGCCAAAGCAGACATGAAGAAGTTGAACAGGAGACACAACTTAGGCCCGTTCATCTCCAGCAAACAGGTTGTTACGCTGTGATAATTCCAGAGGATGTACCTAGTATAATTCCTCCTTTTCTAGCTGTTTCTCTCTCCCTGCCTTCATTAGGATGAAGGCTGTTTGGGTTATGAATGAGTCTGTCTGCTTTCCCGCAGCTGTTCTCCATTACCCAGCCATCGTGTGTGTGATACGAGCCAGAGCGCGGCCGAAGCTTAAGCCCTGCCAGGTAGCGGTGATGAGACGCAGGGTTCAGGTGCGTGTGAGTGAAGGTGCAGGGGAGTGCGCTTCCGGACCTCTTATTTTCCCCCCGCCTCGCATCGCTATTTATATCACTCACGTCTTTTATTGTGCTACCTTTCTTCATTCACTACCTCTCTCTCCTGTTGTAATTTATCCCAATAAATGGAAGCTGCTCTCTCTTTTCCTAGAGCTGTAAGCATTACTTTCCTGGCGCTGAGCCAGTGATGAAAATAGGAGATTTGGCTTCTCTAAACTGTTCGGGCCAGTTTTATGAAACTCTGTAAATCAGCGAGGATAGAGACAGGACAAGAGAGAAAGACATAGAGTAACCTTTGACCTTTATTTCTATTTCTGAAATGAGCAATCATCTAGTTTTTTTATTATTATTATTTTTATTAATATGCTCAGTGCTGGGTCTAATAAAGCAATGGATTAGTATAATTTCATTACTTTTCCCTTAAAGAAGTAAGGGATCACAATTGTAATTAGCCTACTTGTCTTAGCGAACTGCAAATACTGTATCTTACTGCTATATTGTTAACCTGCCTCTGTTTGGCTGATGTGCCTACAGTTAGTTCTGGAATGAAAGCCAGTCAAAGGTTTTATGTGACATAGATGTGAAGTGGTAGATTAGGCCTTTGAAATACTCTTGACATAATATTGGAGAGAGTACAGTACAGGATCATCACAGATCAGCTGTGCCCAAATAGGTATATAATAGTTAAGGAAAAAGAAATATACATGATGCAACAGGACCTTTTATTTTCTCAGCTCCTTGGGCTAAAAATGCAACCCCACTCCCATGTTGTCAAACACCCCCACGATGGTTCCCAGCTTCCCGGCTCTTTCACAATCTGATCTGTTTATGTGGGGGTTTATGTTCTCATGCCCTAGCACACATTCACACACGCATTGACACACACACATAAACACCTACACAGTGCACAAAAAAACAAACCCTTTACCCCTTTTTTCTCATAAGACTTACTCATTCACAATTTCTCCACCCCCAGTGTGGCACACACACACACACACACACACACACACACATGCTTCCAATTATAGTTTCATTACAGAAGAACAGAGGGTCCCAAAACACCCCAGATACACTCAGCACTTGCACTGGGCATATAGTGATAAAGTCATAATTCTCTTTTGACCCACATCATTTTGCTCTTGAACGTCACATATTTATTTACTAATTTCTATTTCTGTTTATTTATTTATTTTTAACTCATTATACTTTACTTACTTATATGTTTACTGAAATCTACTTCCTCATACAGTAGTACCTGTAATAAATACAACATTATAAATGATATAATTATATGTGTAATAAATTATATTACCAGGTGCTTAAATAATAAGCATAAAATATAAATAAAATACTCTTGGAGTTGTAAGACTTTATTAAAACGAACACAAAATACAATTTAGGTCACACTATATAGACTAATTATTGCTATTAACTAACTATTAACTTTGACTTTTGCATCAATTGGTTGCTTATTGATCATTAGTAGGGTCGTGGCTAAGTTTAGGTGTAAGATGCCTCAAATATTGTTTATAAGTACTTTATGTATGTTTTACTTTATAGGTACTAATAAACAGCCAGTATGCAATAGTAATATAATGAAATGAAACAAAATTTCATTTGTAAGAGAGAAAACCATTTTACTTATGACGCACTGAGGTGCCTGAGAAGTCAGTAAGCTCATGTATGTATGCAAACTGTGCGTGGTGTAATGTGAGAAAACACCACTAGAGGCGCTCCTCACACACTCGAACACACATCAGAACAGATGCAGACTTCAGGAAAGGGGCCCCAGTGAGCTTTGTTGCTAAATTAAGTAAAGCAGATATAGCCTGGTTCAGCTTTTTAGCATGCATTGTCAAACTTAATTTAGCACGCTATTTTTATGACTATAAAACTCAATTGCACTTGACTTAAAACTGCAGAAAGTCATAAATTCATATTGGATTATAGTGCACCTGATGTCTGCATTGCAACAATGCATTGTGGTGTTTATCTACTGATCTGGGATTTTGGTTTGTTCACCTTATATGCCCACATTTGTTTGTTTTTTTTTCCAGGCAGGTTTTTTTTTTTCTAGGCCAGAGCCGTGGGTGGTGATTCAATCTGCTGTTGTTGCCACGGAGACGCTCTAATTTGGCCGTCAGTAAACATTGTGGTTTGCACAACAGGTGCCTTTTCTTTCTTTCGTGTGTGTATGTTTGCATGTCTCTGCGTGTGTGTGGTGTGAATATGCGCATGTGTGAATGTGTGCTGTAGGCCACTGATGTGGTGCTTTTGGTGCCTTTGGGTTTTCAAAGGGTCTATAAAAATGCTAATGTGCAGGGGGAGAACACGAGAACCGTGCGGTTCCCCTCAACACACACACCCTGGGGATCTGTGGATTTGTTTATCGCTTTCTGTGAAGGTGTGAGCTGCATTGTTCTTCTTTCTGTTCTTCTGTACAAAAAATTAATTTTCCTTTAACCTCATCTCTCACTTGTGCAAATTGCATTCATCACAAGCATTGATAACACATGCGTGTAGTCACACTTGCACCTCCCTGCTGAACCTCTCGACGTTCGTTTCAACACATTGTCTGTTTTTGAATCGCGAGCTGTCAGCAAACCCTGACCTTTTACTTTCCACTGCACACAGCACATACAGGGTGCTTTCGCACTAACCACTATTGGCCTCAGATCAATCTAGTTTTCGAGCTGTTGAAGAGCTCAAATTGTATTAGGGAGAATATTACATAACACGTAAAGGTTAAAGACTACCTTTGCTGAAGCGCAGTCAAACACTTTTTCCAATTAACCCAAGGTTTCTTATGAATTTATGGCTCTTGAAGGAAAAGTTCACCCAAAATGAAAATGAACTCACTCAAGTTCTTTAAATTGTAGATCATCACAATAATCCAAAAGTAATCCACTCCTCTCCAGTCCATCAGTTAACATCTACTGAAGACAAAACCTGTGTTTGTAAGAAACATTAAACATTAATACATTTTAACATCACTTCTGGACAAAATATGTTATCCATTAATGCTTCCTCCAGTGGTTTAGACTTTTTTGCCTGGTAAACGTTATATACAGTACTTGATTTGTGCATATATATCTCCTGATGCAGACGAGATTCTGTATTAGGTTTATGGATTGGTATTTTGTCCAGAAGTGATGATTTAAAGTTATGTTGTAGCTTTTGGCAAGACGTTAACTGATAGACTGGAGTGTGGTGGATTATTGTGATGTTTTATCAGGCTTTTATTCTGACGGCACCCATTCACTGCAGAGGATGGTGACGCAATGCTACGTTTCTCCAAATCTGATGAAGAAACAAATGGCAAAAGAGCAAATATTGAACAAATTTCCATGAACTGTTCAGCTGAGATCAGCAAGCCAGGCTGAGGGTAACTGTAACTCACTGCCCTGTGTGAGATGACCTCGGATCGTTCGCACATATGGCTTTCACCTTAAGGTGGATAGTAACTCCCCATCACCCCTGTCTCTCGCTCGGGGAGTATGAGCCCCAAGCTGCACACATGAGTTAGAGCCTGGGTGTCAGGTCTGTGTATGGATGATGAGGAGGAGTGTGAACCAAGAAGGGCTCCATATTTACTGCCATGCATGCTCAGATCTTCTGTCCTCCAGACCTGATTTGCACACAGTGTCCAGATCGTCCCAAATCTATACTCTAGTTGCAAGCTTCTCTTTGTCTGTCCCTGATAGAGTCATTGGCTCTTCACTGGCACTGGTTGATGTATGTTGGCCAGTGTCTTGACCTCTCCTGCCCCGTCACCTCTCCTGCTCCCTCCTCACGCAGCATGGGGCTCCACCAGGACCCTCACACTGTTATTTTAAATATCCGGTTACAGCCTCAGCCCCAAGGGGGTCTTTAACAGTCCCGGGGATCACGACCTTGGCTGTAAAGAGCTACTAGGCAGAGACTGTCCACTCTTTCTTGTTACTTTTCCCCAAATCCTGATAAGCTGTAGGCCTGGTCCTGCTTGTACTGGAAAATAAAATATGAGATTTCTGGCCAGATGGCATTGAATCAGTTGAGGATGTTAGTAATTGACATATTTCTGCATTTCTTTCCCAGCTGAACATTTGTTTAGTTACTTTACTCCTCTCACTGCAAGAGCGCTTAAAAGAAAACTAATATGTGTCAGCGATAATATACCACAAACCCCAACAGTCTGATTAGGATTGATTATTTATTTAAATGTACTTCTTGAATTACAATATGGTAGTGTTATGGAGGGTTAAAATTAAATCAAACAAGCAGACAAATAAGTCAATTCATAAATAAATGTTACTTAAAGGGTTACTCCACGCAAAAATGAAACTTTTGTCATTAATCACTTCTTAACTTGTTAAATCACTTGTAGCCCCATGTTGTTACAAACCCATAAAATCGTCCTCGGAATGCAATTTCTGATATTTAGGCATTGACTGCCAAGCAATATTCACTGTCAAGGTCCAGAAAGGTATGAAAGACGTTGTCTGATTTTTCCATATGCCATAACTGTAACGTTATTAAGCTAAGAGAATACTTCCTGTACAGAAGGAAATCAAAAAATAGCAAGTTTATTTAGTGATTTGGCACGTGAAGTCTCCGTAGCGCTATTTTATAGATCATCACATGGGTTTGGGATGACAAACCTATACGGTCTGTGAAAACACATAGATATGAAGCTGGATATGTGTGATGCTAGCATTTAAAAGCATCCGTTTTCAAATCTCCCAGCATATTAAAGTAAAAAATGGGGTAATTTTCATTTTTGTGCGAACTATTGATTTAAAATCTGCATTTTAAGGTCAGTCAATGCTATTGTGGTAGCAATGCCAAAAGCATGAGATCAAATACTATGTAAACCTTGAATGCAATGTAAGTTGTACAATAAATCGTCAATTTTATTCAAAGTAGAATCTCTTGAATTCGCTTCATGTAGTAATTGTCATTTCTGAACTTTATATAAGAATTCTTGATTAATACATTAATGTTCCATGAGTACTTAGTCCAGTATGTGTCCTCCGTAGGAGAATGACATAAAACTCACTGTATTAGCTATATATATATATATACTGCATTCATGAAAAGATATCATGGAAGATATCCTGGATGCATTTCATATTGTGACATCTGAGTCTTAGTGGAAGTTACTTGCACTTTCAATCTAAGATCAACTTATCATATGACCTGGCCATTCATCAAAATGGCAGTGTGAAGATACAAGCCACTCACAAAGAAAGGTACACGATCTCCCAAACCATTGCTTGCTCCTGTCCTCTCCCTCCACTTGTCAGAGACAATAGACAGACAGTAATTGACGGCTGATTTGAGACAGACTCTGAGACCCTGTGAGAATCACACCTGTCAAAATACATCTGTGAATCTGCCACTTGATATAATGGACTGAAATTGTTCTGGGAACATCGCATGTAGTTGCAGCTCTCAGGACAAAAGTTCACAGACCTTTGAAACAGAAAATTATTAATTCCACCACAAAAGGAAGTGGCTCACCCTTTGGCTACTGTGGGTTAGTTGGGTGACCAATGGGTGAACTGACTCCAGGCCTTCAGATTTCTTTAAATCGTGATTGATAGCTTTATGCTTTTATTGTGTAAGTAACAAAGGCCCCTGTTTAGGTTTATACAGCCGCTCTGCATCGCGTGACAGTCTCTGCTTAAACCCCTTGAGAAGACACGTTGCAGCTTTTTGCATAGTCGATTTCACAGGATTCACTTCCTTCGCTAAAGAGGATGTAGATACTGAAATTAATAACTTTAAGTGCTGGCTTGTCCAAATTAGCCATTTCATATTCAAATCAAGTGTGTGGTTTGTTCACCTAGAGATTTATAGCTTACTGTAGTGGTGTTATGGTACAGTGATGCGTTAATAAATATACCATGGTGCTACATTTCGACTTTATGGAAGTTCGATAAATTTCAAAGGTTACAAAAAGATATGCGGAAGAACTACTGCTTCCACTGAGTATTTATTGCCCCATGAGGCCTTGAATGAGGTGACATCATATTCCTAAATGACAGGGAACAGTGAGATGTTGAAGGTCACATGACACTGCCTGGATTATATTTTTACGTGCAAACATTAACAGTAGATGATAAGTTCTCTACCAAAATTAGTTTAAAATGTAATTAAAACAAATACTATGCTTTGCAATACTATTTTAGCCTATTTTTAAATGTAGCTTTTACTGCATAGTTGTACTTGTTGGTTATTTGTAATTATCTAATATTAATAATCTGATGGACAGAAGTCTGTGTAGTGCAAGATGGGGCATGTTAGTAATCTCAGAAGAGAAAGACTAAATATTTGAAATGCCAATACCTGCTCTTTAATTTCATAAATATTTTGGACTACACTTCTACATTAGCCTCAAAGCTAACATATATGGATGAAAATCTACATATCTCCTATTTGGACCTACGTTGTTCCATATCAAGAAAAATCAGTTTTGTTTCCAACTGAAATTAACACTAGGGCTTTTTTTGACACACAGTAGTAGTAGGCTTGCTCGGTAGTGCACCTGGTAAAGCATTACTCTTAGCACTTGAGGACGAGTCATGATAAAAAAGCTCAAAGACTTGTGTAAGCAAGCTGAATTGGCATAGTTGTTTCAGCAAATGGTATTTTTACCTCACTTTTGCATTTCTTGATGTCGGTTAGGCAAAGTATAAGCAGTATTTTATTTTTACGAAAAATAAAGCATTAACCATTGACTGGATATTCAACACAATCTCACGAGCAATTCGTACATATTCGTACGAGGTGCCAAATTTGTGCCAATTCGTACTAATTCGTA
>JAUMHR010000075.1:1400761-1414650 GCA_032361145.1 Enteromius fasciolatus | reverse complement strand
ATGTGTTTAGATACTTAATGCTAGAGAGGGGGAAACAACTGAATGGTTCCATCTTTTTCTAGTAAAATATATAAACATTCTCACAACAACATACATTTATGTGTACAATGATAAAACTTACTCTTTTGAGAATAAATTAAAAAAAAGTATTATTATTGTTAGTAGTAGTAGTAGTAATATTTATACATTCGCGGGGTGAGAATAAACTTAATTTGCTTAAACCATGAGGTTATTTTATGTAAGTGCGATTCTTCACTTATTTAAAGAAACAAGATACAGAGTTAGCAGAGCTCCTCAGAGATGTAAACCCTATAGAATATGTTCCTTACATGTTCAGTTAATGTATAAAGGAAGTGCAGTCAGCACACTGGCCAATAAATCAGATCAAGATCAAATGTTATGGCATAAGTGTAAGAGTTTAACAGGAAGGAAGCTCAAACAGGCTGGGGTACTCCTAAACAGGACTAGTTTTTCTCTTTACAATGCATATAGAGCAAAAGTCAGGGTCTAGAAGTAAAAACTCCACTGCTATGCTCTATTAAATACGTTTCAGAAGTAATGTACAGTACAAACCACTTAAAATAAATCTGCTGTACACAATGCATTTTTAGCATCATTTTTAATATTTGAAATGTCAATGAAAATGTAATGTTACATAAGGCATTAGAAACGACACATTATATTACATGTCATATATTTTGTGTTTTATACATGAATAGTTTAATATTACACCATCATTAATGAGTATATTGCATGATTTGTAATGCTTAGCGATGAAGTGTGTAAGTCCACGGCACTGTGAAAGACAATTCATTCTGCTTTTCAAATGCTACCGGTTTGGTTTGCTACTCTTTATTGATGATTTTGCTCATGAAGAAACTGAGTAGGAAGAAAACTTCTGAAACCAAGTCTGCTAAAAAAGTGATCACTGTTGAACTTTCTTGGCATTTTAGCATTAAGCCTTCGTCTTTTAAGACTGTATTTCCGTATGACTCACTCAAAAAAAAGAGTTTGTTATGTAGCGTAAAATTCACCTGTAGATTTAACGGTTCAGTATTGGAGGGAAAGGATTCTTTCCCATTATCCTAGTAAACAAAAAGTAAGCTAGGCTGTTAATCTTTTTGAGAGATGTTTATGTCCCACTTTCTTTTTTTTTCCACCACCAAAACAGAGTTGCTTTTCCAGATGCCAGCATCTGATCGTCGCAGAAGGTCTTGGAAAACATGGTAATGGGAATCCATGCTGCGGCTCGGTCTCTGTGTGTTTGCTTTAGCCCATAGCGATTCACCAATCTTAGCTGTGAATATTTACGGTAAGTACCTGTTATTATTAGCCTTAGCAGCTGTTTATTTTCTCAGCGCAGTTGAAAGTCATGCAGAGAAAAACTGCATAAGCGACCACACATGAAAATTGTGTTTGATGGGTATTGTAGGACAGTGAGACAATCGAGAGAGAGCTGACCCTAGCCTCGGTGGCTCTAGATGTCGTGGGAGAGCACACTTACTTCAGCAGTTTGGTGGTCTAGCAGCCCTCCCCAAACCCTTCAGAAACCACTTCAAACGTGTGTATGTGAGGCAGCAAGGCTCATCTCCATACAGCTAACGTATGAAGGCCCAGCTTCTCTCCCACCTTCTCTCTGGTATTTTTTTTTTTTTTTTTTACAGCACAAAGGTCAGTCATGAAACAAAGGAACACTTTTTTTTTCTGGCTGGGTGTAAAGTGCATCACACTGAATTGCAATTTTAGCTTTCAAAAGTAAACAGTTACAATTATTTGTAGTGTTTTTGTCAGTAAAGAAGCTGTAAAAATACCTAAACATCTAAGAATTATTATATTGTACAAATAATATTCTATGTAATGTTAATGGAATGGTTTGAAAATATACATTTTTTAGTTACATACATAGTTTTTACTAGTAGCAATAGTAGTTGAACTAGTTTAATAAGTAGTGCTGTCACATAATTGATCACAAGGTTTTGGTTATGTGCTGTCAAACGATTGATTAAATAAACATATATTTTCATAATATATGTGTGTGTACTGTGTATATTTATTATGTATCTGTAAAGACACACATACATACAGTATATATCTTGCAAATATTTGCACGTATTTATGTTTGTATTTATATCCTTATATTTTATATTATATATAAATGTGTTTAATATAAACAGCGTACTTCTCTTAAATGTAAGTGCATGTGTTTGTATTTATATATGTATAACACACACATATATTGTTCCGGATGCAATTAATTGTGATTAATTGTTTGCCAGCATTAATATATTTAGAAATTGTATCATATATCTGTATCTGGAAAAAAAATAACCATCATTTTGACCCTCCCGGTCAAATACTGCACTGCAAACATCATTTCGAAACATCATGTCAGTGCTGGCAAATTGTAAAGGTAAAAGCAGGATAATGCACGGCTGGTTCGAGTGCTTTAAAATCACTGAAAGTACAGCTAGCAGTACATATATGTATATATGCATAGTTAATGAGGTGAGAACTAATAATTGGCTTGATTAGTTTTTCTTGCTTTCAGAGAACCAGAGAACATATTACTGTATTATAAAATAAATACTGATAATAATAATAATAATGAATAAGTAAAATGCAAAGGTGCCTTATTTTATCGGGTTTTTTTTTAATAGCCCCACTATCTTGGTTTAATATTATAATATTTGTACTGTTGATTCATTCATAAGGCCACTAAAGCGTTTACATAGAGTTTCCCACCGAAAAGCTTTTTCCCACAGTTTGTACCATATTCCTCCCTTCTCTCATGGAGCAAGTGTTTGAATCACTCCGGGCCAAGTGTTACGTTTATCCAGATGCGTTTTCTATAAAACCTCATATAGGGATGAGAATATGCGTTCGAGTCAGTGCAGGACCGGAGTCCATTAGGAGAATCCCAAGAACCGTTCTCCAGCGGGGGCCCTTGAAAACTGGGCTGAGGGGGGTGGGGGGGGTCTCTGGAGAAACTGTGATTGAAAGCAGATGTTGGCCGAGAAAAGCTATAGAGGAGGTGGGGAGGTTTCGGAAAATTCTCAGGCCTCAGTCTTCACTTTCTGGGCCCTGCCTCCGTTGGCCAATCGGAGGACACCAGCGGCCCATTTGAAGGGCGTCAGGAGCGTTCCGATTGGTGGAGAGGCCGTCCGTGGGCGCAGGGAGCAGATGTCCTGGGAAAGGCGTGCTAACTCCCAAACCAATCCCAGTAAACAAGAAGTGAAAACATTCGATCCAGAGCGGAGTTTGTGTTCAGCCAGCTGCGTTACATATGCACTTGTGCAAACATGTGCCTGGAATCGTACGCTGCGGTTTATAAATCTACGTGATGACGACTGCATAAGCACATTTTTCTTGTAAATACCAAATATTACATTATTGATGTGGGTTTTGCAAGCGCTGCAAGAGACCGGCACTTGCCTTTTTATAACAGTACAAGCATAATAAATGCAGTTCCCAGCGAGCGCTGACACACAACAAGCTTTTAGAGCTGGACTGTCAGGTATGGAAAGCGATGGAGATCTTCCGCTGACCCTCATTCTACCCTTTTTGGCTCTGGCCCAACAATCCCACTCGCTTCTCATTGTACCTGTCTAGTGGTTTATAAGCCGTCGTGCCTTCTGAAACAAAAATCAATCAGCATTCCTGATGGAAAGACCACATTACCATCTGAAGACGTCTCCATTTCCCGTCTCGAATGGCAGGTCCTCAGCTTTTGGCCCTTGGTGAATGCGGTGTGCCCCGGCGAGGGCGCTCTCATCTGGGCAGGGGTCTGTGGGAGTCGCTAGCACATGACGGGAGACCCGGACAAGGACAAGTGTAATAAAAATGCAAATTGCAGGCAAAGCTTGGGCAACCCAAGCCCCGACCCCCCTGCACCCACGTAATACACTTCCCACCTGTGGCTAAATCTGGGTCAGGATGTGTTCACTCAGACTGAGGAACATGAGAGAGAGAGATAATCAAAGTGTCTGCGAGACGCTGAGTGACTGAAATGACATTTAGAAGCTCTTTGTTGTTTCCTCTTTAATCATATTTAAATATAAATACAAATTGGCCTCACAATAGAACAGATCTTTCATTTACCGTGAACATAAATGAGACGATTAACCCATTAATGTCCAAGGTTTTTTTTATTTTCTACCAGACAATAAATAAAATAATTTGAATGAATGAATGATGCATTGATATTCATTCATTCACTCATTCATTCAAATTGTAAAAATGAATATAGAATAATTTTAAATATTTGCATTTGATTTAAATGGAAATGTAACCGGCCTCACAATATTAGGCTATAATAATTATTATAATTTTTATTGTGAACATAAATGAATAGATTAACCCATCAATGCCCAGATGTTTGATTCTTCAGTCCATCCATACATGTATCTTTAACTGAGATGCCTAAAATATAATATTGTGTGCTTCGTTATTAATTTAAAATAAAGCCAAAGATTAGTATTTTTATTTGTTTTAAAATAAGAAATATTTTGGTGTTTTGTACAAAGGTTTATATGAATTAATTCATTATTTATTTTTATTATTTCCTATTAAAATATATATGGTTTTTGTGACGAACCAGTAGATAAACTCACTAATGTGTTTATTTTTAATAGAATTAATAATAATTAATAATAATAATTAATAATTTTAATTAGAATGATTTTCCATTTAAATACTTGATAATAAAACAATCAAAGAAACTAAAGCTGCCATGTGTGATTTGGAGTAAGCAAATATTGCAATAACAGTTACAATTATTTGTAGTGTTTTTGTCAGTAAAGAAGCTGTAAAAATACCTAAACATGGTCAAAAAAAGAATCTATCCATCTAAGAATTATTATATTGTACAAATAATATTCTATGTAATGTTAATGGAATGGTTTGAAAATAAACAATTTTGTCTTAAATCAACTAGTTTTTACTAGTAGTAATAGTGCTGTCAGATAAGTTATCACGATTAATTACATACAAAAAAAAAAAAGTTTTTTGTAAAGCTGCCATGTGTGATTTGGAGTAAGCAAATATTGCTAAATGGGGGCAAAAATAGCATTTGGCACCTTCACCCAAAGGCTTACAGTAAATGAGTTGAAATAAATATGATCATTTGTGAGCGGATCATGAGTCATCGCTGAAACCATGAGAATAGAGATAGATCAGACACTGATAGTCCAATAGGATCAGTTATGGGGCTGTAATGAAGTCCCAAGACAGTGTTACTGATCCCTGGTAATATTGACCCGGACCAGATTCGACCGTTCAGGACAATGAGCCCAGAATAGAAAACGCTGTTATGAAGAGGACATTGGGGAACCAGGAATGGGCTCGTATTTCACAAGCTCTGGCGTAATGGAACCAGTGAGAGGAGCTTAACATGCGTCATGAGGGCCATCTCTCCCTCCAGCTCCTCACGGGGATACACGGCACATTTTGTGAGATGCTTTATCACAATATGCCTAACATCTCCACTGACGGGACATCATGCACAAGTTCAGTCAGATATGTGTTTACATGAATGCAAGATTCAGATTCAATCGCCATGATCAGAACCAGAACCACTTTGAGCACATAACTTGTTCAGCAATGGATGCTCTGCAGTGAATGGGTGCCGTCAGAACCAGAGTCCAAAGAGCTGATTAAAAACATCACAATAATCCACAGCACTCCAGTCCAGCAGTTAACATCTGGAGAATTAAAAAGTTATTTGTTTGTAGGAAACAAATCCATTAAGATACATCCAACCCATGGTTTTGTCTAAAATACAAGTCCATTATAATACAAGTGGAAAAAATAAACTAAATTTATTTAGCATTGTTTTGGCGGATTTTGTGGATTATTGTGATGTTTTTATCAGCAGTTTGGACTCTCTTTCTGACGGCACCCATTCACTGCAGAGCATCCATTGATGAGTAAATGTAACACTTTGTTCCAGTGAACACACTGGGTGAATTATTTCTTTAATATTTTATGCTCAACCCAAACTTTACTATTACAGTTTTTGATATTGCAGTTGCACGTAAAACAACCATGCATGCACCTGTGCCCACTACTTCAAACTTTAAAAATAGACATTATACTTGCAATCCTTCAGGATTTCATTCACTTTCATTTAGCATTTTTGGGCATTTGTCTGCTACTCTGATGAAGGAGATACCTGAGGCCAGCCATAGACTTTAGCATACTCCACACACTCCTGCATAGGACGCTGTGAAAGCTTGAAGCTGTGGTGTGTGTGTGTGTGTACTAGAGAGAGACAGAAATTCTTCAACAGTCTGCAGGCATAGGACATCACCTAACTTCACCACACTTTTGCACTTGCAAAGAGTTTTTTTTTTTTTTTTTTTTTTCTCTCTGTCTTTCTTTCTCTGCATTTCTTTCGTTTTTTTCCCTCAACCGTAATGGAAAATTACCTCAGTCAGATATGAAAATTACCCTTTTGAAATCCCCAACTGTAGGTGCCTTCAAACCCACAGATACACCGTGTTTGTGTAACCTGACAACCATTTTTCAACTGCATAGTGCTTCTCAAACACACTTCATGTTATATTTATAATTACATGCATACTGAAGGTACCTATTAAAGAAATTGTTTTTAGCATCAGATTCTTTTATGAACAAGGGATGATGTGTGTGTACACGTGTGAAGCCTGTTGCATGCAGATCTAAAGCAGACAAAGCTGAAGGCAAGAGAGGAACCACCTGCAAATGTGAACCTGCTGAATGATGTCTGGAACACTCGGGCCTTGAACGTTGTGTGCATGTGTGTGTGGTCAGCTGTGGACATTAGCAGATTGTAGAGAATGAAACATTTAAGGCAAGACAGTCCAGCTGAAATCTTTCGTGCACTGGTCAAGTGTTGCTTCCGTAACTTATTTCGATATGTTGGAAACTTCAGTACGTAGAATCCCGTTGTTAAAAACATTTAATGTGTCAACAAAATGAAACAATTTTGAACCTTGATTTAGGTTTTTAGATATCTGTTCTGAGAAGATAGAGTTCATTTGCAAAAAGATAACTCCATTTTCAAAAATCATGTTTTTTTTTCATTGTGTGTTCCAATTAATCTCAACCAAGCTGCAGTTAGGTTAAAACAACTCAAAAATACAGTTAACTGACATAATAACATAATAAAAAACATGATTTTTTAAAATAAACAGTAACTGTTTTTGCAAATAAACTGTTCATATAATCCCTCATTTGCATATTTAGAAAAATTAAGGTTTCATAAAATATGTAATCAAAAAAATGTGTTGCAGTGCACTGTGGGAAGTGTGATAGCCTCTATCTATCATTTAACATTTTGACCCAGTTCAGCTGTTATTAAAGTGATATATTGCTGATTGTTCATTGGTTCTGTTCTGTGATTTTAAAAATATTCATATATAAAAATGTTTGAATAAATATGAGACGAAGCATTTCGTGCTGTCCAAAAATAGCTGGAATAAAAACTTGACATGTCATTGAACAGAATATCCTGAATGTTTTATGTGCAATGGTCAAAGACAGATGCACACTGAAATACAATATGTGTCTAAATAGAAAATGCTGATTGGCAGAACATCAGACCACCGTGACCGAGTAGCACTATTTATCGAACACAGACCTAGTTACAAAAAGACAACAGCGTAAGCGACTAAAGCACACACAATAACCGAAAAAGTCTCTTTTTTTGACCTGTGCTCTGATTTTGCACAACCCACTCACTTTTTCTTTCCACAGAAGCGAGACTCTTAATTTCAGCAAAATTGTGAAATCTATCAATTGTACCTGGTGAATCCCCTGCAAGTTCAACTTCAACAGCGTAGGAACACTTCAGAAAGTAGGCATGGACAACTCAAGGCTCAAATCTTTGAAAAGTAAGAATATTTCCCAGAAATAAAGGTGAGAAATGAAGAAATCGGTTGCCCGTCTCTACCTGCACTGTGTGTGACTCCAATGGCACATCATTAGTTTGTGTGCATTGATCCATAACCTACTGGCATATATCAGAAAATGCTAATTATAGAACAATTAAATGCATTTCAAAATGTATTAGTATTTGGTTTGTCTCCTAGTAAGCATCTTTTCACACAAAATGCATCACTTTTGCAATTTTTACAATCAGGACAAAGACTGCCTTATGATTTGGACCTTGTCAAATAAAAATAAAAGAAATCATGCCGCTGGCTTTCGGTTGTTGCTTTAAGAAGCTTAAACAATTTAATGCACTTCAAAATGTATTAGTATTTGGTTTGTCTCCTACTAAGCAATGGAACAACAGAACATCAGTCACATGATGTACATGTAAATGTATATAGCCTATATATATATGTATACAGATTGGGCCATTTAGATGGATACACCTTAATAAAATGTCCACCATGGTCACCACCCATCTTGAAAAGTTTCCCCCTCTCACATATACTAACAGGAAGTTAATATAAGTTAATATGACCAACAATTTACCATTTTATTAAGGTGT
The DNA here is from genome assembly GCA_032361145.1 of Enteromius fasciolatus. NCBI lineage: Eukaryota > Metazoa > Chordata > Actinopteri > Cypriniformes > Cyprinidae > Enteromius > Enteromius fasciolatus. The sequence goes on along the minus strand of JAUMHR010000075.1, from coordinate 1,406,174 downwards.
ATCCATATAAATGGCCCACCCTGTACATACTGTACACACACACTTTTTTTGGTTGCAAAGAATTTATTTTAGCTACAACTAAAAACAAAGTAATCAATTAATTGTATTTAAATGTAGCTAAAATAAATTGATTGCAGCCACATATCTTAAAAAAAAGAGTGAATCCAATGAATCATTTTTTTTTCTGTGTACAAAAGCTAAGGCATCTTTTTTACCCCTAAAACATACATTTCAGTACCTTTTGAAAGGATAGCAGCCTAATGAGCGCTTTTATACTGTGTGTAGCCTGATTGTATATGTGATATTTTGTATGCTTTTTGGCAGAATAAACCCATATTTGTATAGTCAAGAAAGAGTCTGTGGATCTTGACAGAGAGGACAGACAGTCATAAAAAGAAGAGACGGCTTTTGTATTTTATTGTATTGAGGTTACACTTATGAATGGACTCAGTGTGCCCGTCTTAGTTCTTACGTCAAGGGCCTTTATTTAGGGCCATCGCTGCACAACATATTCCTGTCCCTTTCCTCAGAAGAGCCTGTGGCACGAAAAAAAAGCCCCGGCATACGACAGCCGGAGTTGCAGCGCGCCAATCTTAAGTGTGAGAATGAAAGGCAGCAGCTCTATCTTTCCGTGATGTGATGATGAAAAACTGCAGCTGTGGTATTTATGATGATTAGCAATGAAAGAATCGAGCTGCTCGTTTAACCAAGATTCATAATAAACAAAACCACAAATCTGCAAGGCTGCAAGGTTATGAGAACTGTGTGTGTGTGTGCAACTTCATACCGGTGTTTGTGCAAGCGTTGGGTTGCTCTGGGTGTGTCTTCCTTCTCGCTACTTTGATTCAGCATTATTGGCCGAAGATCCATTTTGAAATAACAAAGACGCGCGTGAATCATTTTCTCCACATATATTTTAATAACATAACAATTTAAAGTACAATAAGAAATAGAAGCTACCGTTTATAAAACTCTCCAGCGGAACATAATGATGGGCCAGCATCAGCCTTATCTATACAGAACTGTATAAGCAGACAGGTTTTAAATTCCTTTAAATTTGATTTTTTTTCTCTCTTTTTTTATTTCTTATAAAAGAAAATTCGCTACATTTTGTCCTGCGCTACCTTATTTATTTATTTATTTATTTATTTGTTTCCCCACGAAAGCACCAGCTGTCTGCATCTCATATTTCAAAGTTTATAAAATATAAATTATTGAAAAATATCAAAATGTTTGTGAACTAAATACATTAAAATTCTCATTAAAAAAAAAAAAAAAATAGTACAGAAATATAAAACATACAAAATAAGGCAAAATTGTGGGGAAATAAAAACAACACTTGTCGATATGAATGAACATGTATCTGTCAAAAGTGTTCATTTTTTTCACACAAAATGCATCACTTTTGCAACTTTTACAATCAGGACAAAGACTGCCTTACGATTTGGACCTTGTCAAATAAAAATAAAAGAAATCATGCCGCTGGCTTTCCTCTTGTTATTCTGCAGAGATGGGTTTTTAACACTATAAACTGCTTGTTCAGGTGATGCAGCACTTTTGTTGTTGCTCATGGCAGGATTGAAACCAGCTCATCTCTGAATTAAAGACTCTTATTCTGAGCTCTCACGAATGCGTTCCCAGTTTATTGTTCAATCTAGCCATTTTATGAAACGTTCTCTGTAAAAATAGACAATTCCATAGCTACACCGATCAGGATGGGTAGCACTGTAAACAATACGGCTTGTTTTCTTAGAGGAGCGTTCTTTACTTTGGCTTTTCCACAAGGTCTTGAGTACGAGACCCTTCCCACACAAAGAAGAAAACACAAATTGAATCTGACTTGCATTCACGTGCAGTTTCTCCGGGACACTGGTTTTGACTAAAATACTGCATTTATGAGCCATTACGAAACGTACTCCCATGTTGTATCTCATGTTAGCCGGTCGTAGCACACGCCATCATCTTTAAAGCTGCCTAAAGCATCAGCACGATCTGGTCTTCCTTTATATCAGCCTCTAACAATCACTTTCACGAACCACCTGGAAAACCAAACGCAGCCCAACAAGGTCCTTCGTTTCTGCTGCGATATCCATCTGACGTACTTTGCCTGTCCAGGTGCATGCTGAAGCGTGCGTTTTTTCAACATGGCTACGTAAAAAGGCCTCGATTTATGGCTTCGGTTGAGTCTAGCGCTGCCAGAAAACCGCTTAAGGCCTGGTGGAGTGACATTTCACCCACACCTTTCAGTCGACCTTGAGAAAACACAGCAAGTTCATAAAGGCGGTGTGCTATATTAAGGCAAAACTTTAAAAAAAAAAAAACCATTCACGTACAAACAAACCGAGGCAAGACGTGTCTTTTGTCTTAATACAAGCGATAAAACGACACCTCGTTTTTACCACAAGCGTGTCACCGTTGAGAAGCCAACGGCCGCTTTCATTTGTGTCTCACACTCTCAGTTTGACTGAGGTACGTCTCTTTCAACTGAAAAGGGCGAGACTCTGGTATCTATTTTGATCTGGTGATCAAAAACAACGTCTTTAAGCTATGGACATTGTGGTAAGAGCAAGCCATAACGGAGCGTGACCTTAAAAGAAGCGAGAGAGAGACAGACTGAGAAGAAGCACTTCAATAAACCTTCATATGAAAACGTAGAAAACGGCGCAATCTCTGTCCGGACAGCGACAAATTAATACTGACACATATAGATCTTTAAAAAACCATAAAAAAATAAAAAAAAACTTTTTTTGTCATTTATTTTGGTCCGGCTGAGAACTCTTCCTCGTGGCTGGGTATGCAAGGAGACAGAAACAGTAAGCAACTCAAAACTCGTAAATATTTCTGTGATATTCCTCTTGTCTCTAATTTTGGCAATGTGTTTAATAACAGGAGCGTTCAGTCCGAGAAATGTCCATCTCATTGTCCTCTGTTCTTCCCGGTGTTTGTGCTACTGGGTCAAAACGGCAGTTCTACCTGGACTTAGAGTTTTTCCCTTCCCGTAGAGCTATAAACAATACAGACGCGCAAAGTCTACGGATTCTAAACTTTGGTAAATGTTTTGACGCTTGTGTCCCGTGTGAGCTCAAAACAAGACTGGACCACGACTAAGTGTTAAGATGGAATGCGAATGGACCCCGAAATGCAAGCCCCGTTTATTTCCAGGGTCTTTTTCAGCCTTTCTTTTTCAATTTCCAACGTTCGAAGTTTACTCGTCCGTGTCGGGCTTGACGTCTAACATGGTGTGCAGCTCTTCGGGAGTGTATCCCAGCAGGCTTTTCAAGTCACACACGAAGCGGTAGACGTAGCGCTTGCCGGACGTCTTGTGGATGATGTTTTTGTCGTAGTAGTAGCGCAGACCGCGACTCAACTTCTCGTAGTTCATCTTGGGCTTGTTTTTCCTCTTGCCCCATCTGCGTGCCACCTACAGGTCATGGTGAACACACAGATACAACAATCGTGAGATCATTTGCATGTTGATGTTTTACTTGCAGTGGTCTTACCAACGTTTAGCGATTGTAGCAGATACTACTAGAGAAAGACCAATCGTTGGTTTTCAGCTGATAAATGGCACCGTGTGGTTGATGTGTGAAGAACAAACTCATCTAATCTTTGCATTTACCCTGCTAGTGTACATATACAAAATACATAAGACTCTTTATGTCTGGCGTGGTTACATTTAATAAACTGCATATTAAATGTAAAATACATATTGGTCAATCTGTTATACCACATGATTTTCTTTTTTTTTTATTCAAAGATATACTCAGTTATCACTATAGCACCAGTGTTATTATAGTATCAATGGAATTGTATAGTGTTTATATATATATTTATATATATATATATATATATATATATATATATGTACATTTATTTTTTATATTTTCAGTTTTTAGACATGTTTTTTGTCATTTTATAAGATTTTTATTTCTTTTTTAAGTAAGTTTTAGTTATATTAGTACATATAGTAAACTAAGTGAACATTTTATTTAATAATTTATATAAATCAAATCTCTTTATTTGTTATTTAATACAGTTAATGCTAATTTAAAGTAACTATTTAAAATGTTTCAATTAACAAAAATAAACAAACAAACAAATACATATCTCAGATAAAGAGGGTTTTTTTGTCTTGTGTTTTTCATTTACCTTATTTAAAATAAATCAATAATAAAATTATAATTTAATTTAAATATATTTTTTATTAAATTAAATTTTTTTTTTTTTTGGTCCAACCCTCCCCGCCTACACCCGCAGTATGTTTACTGTATAACAGCTCACCTCATCAGGGTCAGAAAGTTTGAACTCCCAGCCGTCTCCAGTCCAGCTGATGAAGGACTGGCAGGATTTGTCCGTCAAGAGCTCCAACAGAAACTGCCAGAGCTGGATGGGTCCGCTTCCTGAACAGAGAAACAAATCACCACTCAATACACTCCCAAGGAGGATGTTCATCTCACAATCTCAATACCACATATCAAAGTAGCATGTTATTATTACCATTCAAGATTTTTCAGTGCTATATTTTCTACTGTGCATTAGGTATGTGTATCCCCGGTCCTAACCGAGTCTCACATACCATTAGCTTTATGTCACTCTGCATGAAAACTGAGACACAATGGAGTATTGACTAGCTACTGCTCAGACTGCATGTCCTACTTGAGCTTTGGACTCTTTATGTGAATTCCAAAGCACTGACACCATTTGGGTTTTGCCCCAAGGCTAAATATCTGGCGGATAAATGTGTTTGATCACACAGGCCATGATGTATATGTCTGCATGTCGCCCGGGTGTATCTGAAAGCACACATGTGTGTGATGTCGACATGTGTGTGAACGGCTGTGTGGGTGTGAGAGAGCGAAGCCCTTGGCGGACATCTGCAAACCAAGAGGCTTTTCTCACAAGCTACAACATTGCATTCGCCCCTAACCGTGCCGGGGGCAACTTTAAAGACTTTCTGCACGGTGACATATTTAAGGAGACATTTGAAATATTGCAAACATGCATCCTAATGCATCTGATTGAAAGAAGCAATTTAAAGACTAAATCGGAGTGTTTATGTGGTTGTGTTGACCTACAGCGCGAGATCTATCCTGTAAGAGCTTCACAGCGTGTAGGCGGCAGCAGAGCAGCTCGTGCACCGTCTAGATAAGCTTTGCTTTTTTTTCTTCATCTTGTGGTTTGTGTGCAATTAAATGAACTGTCATTTCATATCACACCTGCTGCAAAACAAGAGCGAAGAGAAGAGAGAGAGACTCTCAATTTTCCTTGCAGAAGTCCAGCTAGTCTAGGGATGCACAAAAAACTTTTTTCATTTATCAGTAGGCTATCAATACTGGATAATTAATTGTGCATACTCATTTTCCCTATTTTTACATTTAGATTACTTCTCACATCATTTCAAAGCAAAATCAAT
>JAUMHR010000075.1:1374824-1397649 GCA_032361145.1 Enteromius fasciolatus | reverse complement strand
TTTCATATGGCATACATGTCTGAATATTGCATGCAAAGTAATAATTTATGATATATAGAATAAGGTTTTTGTTATGACATATACAGTATATGCAACAATGGTTTTTTATATGATATGGTGTACAGAATATGACATGGGTATAATGATTTCTTATGCTTTCTGTATTTTATGGGATTTAATATAACATAATATGTTGTTATCATTTATACAGTATAAGCGTGTTTCTGATATAGGGATTTATATGATATACTGTAGTATTTTATATCATAAATAATATGATATTTGATATCAAATGTACATAGAATGCCATGTTAATAATAGGGTATCCAAAATAAAAGTATCAATGTATACTTTCAGTCATGCAACATAATACCATGCTCAACTTTTTTAATAGTATAATAGTTATTGTCGCTGGTCTTGTGTATGACTGAAACTACGCTATGTCTCAAGGCGCTGGCTTTCGGTCTTGTGATTATTTCAATTGTGACTCATTGGGGTTTCTTGCACGAGCAGGATGTGTGTATGAGTGATGAATGATTGAATCCGGGGGATGCTGACCTGTGTAGCCAGCGAGCGCAGCTGCCGGGATGACCGGTTTGTCCTTACTGAGGTCCGAGCGCTCCCGTACGTAGTCTTTGAAGGTACCCTTTGGTTTGTGTCCGTGCAGTGCGGTGGGATAGTCCTCCGAGTCGAAGCTGTCGTACGAGGGAACTCTCTGTAGGCTGTTGAATGACGACTGACTGCTCCAGGACTGCGTCAGTCTGTCGCAGCTCTCGAAACTGTCAATGCTCTCAAACGAATCTTGACCCGCCAGCTTACCTGCGATGCAGAGTTCACTGTCATTAAACATCATTCACACTCAGTTTGCATGCCATATATTCAAACAGACATTGTTTTGGTCTGATGCATGTTGCAAGGAAAAGAGGAGCATGCACATTTTCATATCCATTTCTGACTTTATAAATCCCGACCTGTTACATAGCATAAAGTCCATGGAATTTAGGATTCGATCGGATTCTACACGTGTTTTATAAGTGAGGCCCCTGGCCTTTACTTCTACCCATGAACCCAGTGTCTTTGGTTACAGGAGGTGCCAGGCTTGGCAGCTTCAGCAGCCAGAGAAGTTCACAAGCAGTCTAGACCCAACCACGTGGAAAAATCTAGAACTGGTCCACACCACATGGTGTTTCTCTTACATGATTTCCATGTGGAAATATTTGGGTTTTCTCTAATTGGAAGAAAATCAAAACAAATTGCTTCTCTATTTTTGGCCAAGCCGGAGATAAAAGGCCGGTCTCGACTGAATGTCAATTACAGAATGAAAGATAATACAGAGCTGGGACTGATCCTGAAATCCTCAATTGAAAAATTGAAGCCACATGCGAGTTTGGTGGCACCGCAAAGACTTTCCCACGCAGGAAAAACACAGCACCATTGCCAAAGCTGGGATTTACGTACCTAGAGGGCAAAAACCCAAATCTCTGCGTTGTTCAACAATATACAAGCGACTTTGACCAAATCGCGATCATTTGTTCAGCTGCTCAAGGGTTATTCAGAAGGGGCCTATTCGAAACCAGACGTACGTGAGTTACTTCATGAGAAACCGAAACGCTCTTTCACACTTTACACCTCTCGCTCCTTACGAGAACCTCAGGTTCACAAAAACACCTCGTACCCCAGTAACGTAACCTCACATGGACGCCTTGACACAAAAGACAGCTACCAGCGCTCTGTGGCTTCAAACATCTCTAACTTTGAAGCAAACACCTTTGTTTTTCTCTCCTTTTTCCCCACCGCAGTTGAGAGCATCTCGAGATGGTGTAAGATAGAACCGCAAATAAGCCCAACGGTCTACTTCATTCCCTGGCAATGCGTGCATAACTGCAGCAATGCGAGCGGCGTTTTGGAGGCCACACACTGCTGATCACAGCTGGTAAACACGCATCTAAAACCAGAGGAATTAGCTTTCGCATCCAGACCAGTGTTTCCCAACCACTGTGACAGGTTGCCATGGAAAATGATCAAAAACTTTCGAATAGCTATTATATTTTAAAGAGGTGCTATTGGTTATTGTTGAAAAAAAAAAAAAAAAAACTCGTAACACCATTGGATCCTCAAACTGTCAGTCAAACCTCATAACTCCGCCCTCCCTTCATTCAGATTGAATAAGTGCAGCTTAAAGACAGATGTCTACTTCTTAGGGTAAATACAACAAAGTTTTGAATAATTACAGCATTCCCTTTCCTCGAGAAACAATGTCTCTAAATGCTGTTCTGGAGCAGAGAAGAGTCAGCATTTGCTTTTTTTACATTTTAAATATCACAGTCTTTTATATTGTGAGTCAAATGTATTAAACAACAAGAGAAACTAAGTGCCCATATAGCTACAATAAACTTTCCAACTTGCAAACTGATGAAAGTGCTAATGCTATTAATTCACATAAACGTATATGTGTGTGTACAAAGCCACAGTACCAGCTCTGGAGATACAATGTTTCATTATCAGGGAAGTTTCCCCTTTACATACAGTATATATATATGCGCTGCCCAGTTTGGAAAAGCCCTAGAAAGATGGGGTTTTGGACAATATTGGCATGAAATCATTTGAGCTGTCAGTTTATTCAAACATTGACTTGATATATTACTCCAAGCCTCCTGAAGGATTGACCAAAGATAACTGACACTGATTGGACATTTCTTACGGACATCACGGCCCAGTTCCTCCCATAGTAGCTCAACTTTGACAGGTATATATTGCCATTATTATGTAATTAAAACGAAAATTATTATCGCTGGACTTCAATGATAATGTCAAGTTACTTTAATGTAAAGTATGCGCACCAAAAAATAATAAGGATTTATGCTGCTAACTTTTAAAATTACACTTTGCCAGATATATATATATAAATATATATTTTATTTTTTGGTAATGTTTAGTGGCGTGCGATGTTTTTTCTTTTTAAAACCGTGCAACACAGATCTAGACCTTGCATGATAAAACATGGCAGTTTCATTTGCATCGAAACTTGTTACCTTTTGGCCCACACTCACCTCTGCTAATGCGACCCACACACATGTTGTCGGGTGACACAACTTCCTGTTTGACTGAAAAGTAGTCTCCCTGCAGCGGATTGAGGGGTGTGTCTCGCAGTATAACGCTGGGATACTCGTTCTCATATTTGAGCGACAGCAGGTCTTCTGAGCTGATCGGGTGCAGGGTCTGATAGGACTCTGTGATGAAGCTCGGCTCGGAGTATTCTGACGGAGGAACGCACTGAGGATGTTCAATGCCATAGTCTGGAGGAAGGATCGACAGAGATAAAAATATGAAAATATGAATATGAAAATAATTATTTGTGTAGAGCTCTTCCATAAAATGACATAGTGACCACAGATTGTTGGCACCAGGGTTATTATTAGTATTATCCTAAAAAAAAAAAAAAATTATATATATATAAAATAAAATATTAATCTCATACAAAAAAAGTTTTTGTTGGATATAAGTATATACATGTAAATATTTTCAAAATACAAAATGTCAAAAAATAATATGTATATATATAAACAAATGTCAAACAAAAATATTATTAGTATTAAATATTAAAATATTTAAAGATTATCAGTAAACAATGACTTTAATTTAGTGATGCGTGATGTTACAGTATCAGAGATTATTTATTGCACTGCATCAGTCAACATTAGATTCATGATTTACATTTGAAATACATCTGCAATCATCTAATTCTCACAATTCATTTATAAAAAACACTAATAATACTGTCACTATGCAAATGTATAAATATTAGCGAGTGTTAGCAAACATTGACACTAACACTTAACAAATACAAAATAAATCTACATTTTTCTTACTGTTTATTATAATGTTATGATGCTAAAACTCAAGAGTAGAACTGAAAACAACTGATTAATTTTTTTTATTTTAGTTATTTATTTAGTTATAACCAGAAAATGATCATCTGTTTTAAATATTACTGCATTCCTGATAAATTCATGAAAGAATGTTCATGCTGTTTTGTTTTTTTTAGTTCAGCAACAACTCTTTCTGTTTTAATAAAGTAAAAACTGAATGACGTAAGTGTAAGTTATTACTGACATTTTATGAATGAACTTTTCCTTTAAGGCAGGTGTCAAGCGATAAAGGTTTTCTTTAAATGCCTTGACTTCCAGACAACATCTAGTAGAGTCATGACTGAAGTGCTGAACGTGTCGTGATGACGTGAACTGAAAGAAAGGACTGATACTCACTGAAGAAGTAGTCGGAAGGGTAACGGGATTCCTGGAAACTGGAGGTCAGGCTGTTGACAGGGAAATGCTTCGTGTCTTCTGTGTGAAGAAAGGACACACATCACTGAACCCAGACATACTTTTAAAGCTGAGCTGGTTGTATAACAGATTAGATTGTGTGAGGTAGTGCAACAGAAACTGCTTTGAAATACGTGTCAGAGTGGAATCGACTTTACAGCCTTTCAAAGCGTGTAACCCCATGCATGCTTCCAGCAAATCACAGCACTAGTTATACAATTTAGATGATAATATCTGCTAAAGATGATTTGATGTGCTTTTATAAAAGGCACAGTCTAAATAACATTACAGCTTGAAATTGTAATGGGATGATCTGTATTCAGATAACAATATATCCATCAAATTCTATATTCATGTGTGAGTTTTCTAAGTTGAAGTATTCATTGCAAAGCAGCTGCTTATAACATTAATTATTATTATCATGCATTTTCAGATGTTCTATTTATAATCACATTTTAATAAATAATGTTGCAACACATATAGAAACCTATGACTGTCAAGCTTTCAATTTAGATTAATGAACTATTGTGTGCTAAATCAAATTAAAATATAGTATTCATTTATTGTAATCCCTTTACAAATATTAAATAAATATTAATGTAATATTCATTAACATTAAAATTACAGTCATTTAAAAATAAATAAATAAAAATAATAATAATTTACTGAAGACAGTAAGTAACTGACAGTAAGACAGTCAGTTATTATCGCTGACTAAAATATATATACACAGTACACAACAGTTTTCATTTTTAGTTTAAATGCTTAAATGTCTAAAACCTAAAAATATACAGATAAAAATAGTATAATAGCTATTCATTATTTTTCTTACAATTATTATTATTAAGTTTCTCTAAGATGCAAGAAAAATGCTAACAGTATGTTAGTGATGGTACAGTATCAGTGGTTGATGACTGGCATCTTTAATGAGGCTGTGAGGATGTCTACCTTTCTGCAGCATCTCTAAATGCTCCCACAGGATATCGCCCACAAAGTCAGGTGCCAGATCCAGAAATCTCTCTTTGCCCAGAGCGCAGAGGTTGGCCCCGTCCATGGTGAACTTATGGAAGTCCACGTTCTTCAGACTGAACTCATTTACTGTCCAGGTCAGCCATTCTCTAACATGGGCCTCTGTCCACTCGCGGGGGTCTAGAGAAGAGAATTTGTACTTATAACACATATTGTACAGATTTAATCATATTAAAAGAAATAAACAGTATGTTTCAAGCATCCTATGCCCATAAACTATCAAGACGGTAATATTGTGTAGTTGTATTGCTGATGCATGCAGCATTATAGTCACAAGTCCAGTGGCTCGTGTGAAATTATCAGCTGATATGCTATAAATGTGATGCCATGATGAAAGGAACTGAAACAGCTGTAATTTTAGCCTACAGACCCATACACAAACCCCCTCTCTCTCTGCTGTGCATGCTCCACTACTACTATTTCCAGACAGATGCAGATCCGGCACAGACACAGCAAGTTAAGCCAACCTGTGGTCTCACATTGTTTGGGAAGCATAATTCATAACCTCTGCTACTTCGGAGTGCCATGTGCCTATCTAGCAAGATCTCTTTTTAGGCAATCTGATTGTAGTCATTTAAAAAAACAGCCTAGTGCTACAGAAAACTGAGCCAGGAACTTTTCCTTAAAGAGAGAGAGCTACAGAAATACGGATAAAGGATTTATTCTAGAGAGTTGTTAGAAAGGGTTTTTATTTAGATGCAAGTTAGACCTTTTGGGATGGAGAGCCGCTGTTGCTCCCTGGTGAAGCCGCTGAATGTGGCCAGAAGAGCTTGTGACATCATTTCTTTACTTCCTGGAGTCAATAAAGGAACATCCGCACAGTCCAGATCTGTTGGACCAAACACAGACACATATATCACAAAATATATAGAAAATATATACAAAATGTACAAAAAAAAAAATTACATTTATATGTATATATTTAATTAAACATATAAAATTATTATTAAATAATACATTAATAAATTATTATAAAAATATAAAATTATTATAAAATTCTATAAAATAAAAAAGTATATATATATATATATATATATATGGGTTAGGGTTAGGGTTAACCCTATAACATAACAGTTATAACTACATCACATAAACTGAGATTAACAGCAGATATACTGTATTTCACTATATATATATATATATATATATATATATATATATATATATTCTGAAGGGCAAATCAATTCAGAAAATATATTTAATTAAATATAATAAATTATTATAATTATTATTATTTTGCTCATTTTATTTACTTGTTTTCACAAGTACAATAAAATAAATATATATAAAAGAAAAAAAACAAAACAAGCATACTCCATTGTTATAAGATATAAAACATTTTACAAAAGTAACAAACTCAACCAAAAAAAAACAAAAAAAAAAAACAAATTTCATTTATTTGACTTAAATTTTTTGACAAATATAAATCAAAGAAATTGCATTTCTTCTCAAGAAAATACACACTTTATAAAAAAAGTTAATCAAATCAAGCCAAATTAAATACATTTCACAAAATATTTCATTTTACAAAAAAAAAAAAAATATATATATATATATTAATAATAAAAAAATCTACTACATTCCGAGTCAAAATCCAACAACAAATAAATATATACTACATTCACAAAAAATAAATAGAATGCCAAATCAGTTTAATTTCCACAAAATAACTCTCCAGACCAGAAGTCAGTCAATCAGTGTGAAGAATTACATCCTAGACGTAGTCATCCTACACACATCAACCACCTCCAACCTGACCTCCTAAACCACTGCTCAGAGCCAAGGACAGTGTGCAAACACACCGGTTAGATGACCACCTTCTTACAATTCCTTCCGCCCAGCAAGCTGTCCCATTTCCGTCTCCAGCCACAGACAGATGGGCCTCTGTTGGCAGGGGTCAATAGTTAGGGGTCAGAGGTCGTGGCAGAGGGGTGATGATGTCACAGCAGGCTGCAGGCTGGCGAACAGACAGCTCAGTGTTGAAAAGCTCGCCCTCTCTGCTCGTGGGCACCCGGCAGGACACAGAAAGGGCTTTGATGAGTTAAACAGTGGCCGATGACTTCCACTGATCCAATTAAGACTGCCGGGGTGGCGGTTCGAGAGAAAAGAGGGGCTAGGGAAAAAAACCCTGAGGGTTTGAAGAATGTCACAAAGCCGAGCGAAGAATTCGCAGAAGGGACAGTAATGCGATCAAAAACACAAGGTGAGGGGTGGTTATACCATTACTGGTGGCCTGAGCTGTGACTCAGGCACAATGAATTTGTCCGGGAGCTAAATGCACAGACCAGACTGTGGAAAGCCAACACTGTGTGTCTTTTTTTTTTTTTTTTTCACCGTCTGTGACTGCTTTTCTACTGACACCCAGATGTTCTGGCATCTCCGCGCGGTTTTGAAACTGCCAGCCCTGGGCGCCGTATGGGTTTGCGCTCGCTGTTGTCGATCCACATCACGACATAACCCAGCCTTGGAATGTACAACAGCTGTCCCTCCTAACCTCCTTCTCCTGATCTCAAACCCCGCTTGACTCAAACAGGGAAGGACTTGCGGTGATGCATTACGTGGAGCGTCTAAATGGAGAAGAACAATGCAGCGCTCTCGTGTGATTCGATTAGAGCGAGATGCTGCAGTCTCCATTTACAGTGTTTAATTGCGCATTAGAGAGGCCATTCTACCAGCTGGACGTCAGCGGCTTCATTCAATGCAGAAGAGAGGCCCATTTTCACATTAGATGATATAAGGCCAGAACTGCAGAGAAAGACTCCGGAAGACCCTGGTAAAGTGCAAATGTTCCTTTTTTCTTTGTAAAGAAAGCATGATTGTTTGATCACAAATATAACACACAAATTGAGATTTTTGCATTAGTGATAAATGCAAAGTGCTTTCTGAACCCCAAAAAAAAAAAAGCAGTCTGGTGATTTGAAACGGTTGCATATTTATGTAAAATTGAAAGCAGAATGACGGCTGAATCTGGCCATTCAGAGGATGCTATGGAAATCAAATATCTATTTCTGTTAATGTACGTATCTGTAAGGTTCACTTTAATTATTTAGCATGCTCACTGGGAGAAAACCATATTCCACCTGAAGGGAAAGGGTAGTGAGCTGTTTTCAAAGAAAAGCTTCATATCACCAGATCTAATCTGCATGCTGCATGTACCGAAAGAGATGGAAGACGCATTCTATGAACGCAAACACTGACATTACCGAGTGTCTTGACTGACAGCTTTAAACGGTGGATAAACCGTTCGGACTTCGCACGGTTGATCACATAGACATTCCAACATCATGTTCTTCTGTGAAGCAATTAATCATTAGCTCAGCATGTGAAGGTCAATAAATGAAACAAGCGTTGTATTAATAGCCAAAGAGAGCAACTAAACATCGCTAATAGCCGTAGATATGAAATTCTGAACCGCATTAAGCTGAAAAATCTTGGGTGTGAGCCACACAGACGGAGAACCTTCATAGTGCAGGTGTGTTCTGAGCGGTGTGGATGAGTGCAAGATGGCCCGTCTCAGCTCTGCATTAGTCAGGGGGCTGTGAAATTGTGATTATGGTCATGAGGCCCTGGTGGTCTCATGGAGTCGGGTGTGGTGGGGAGGGGTCGGATGATTCACTTATCTGTAACGTGAGAGCATCCGTGACAACATGAATGGAGTCCCTGAAGGGATGACATCATTGCTGGCATGAGCGCAGGTCTCCACCCATTCAGTGTTTTCCACAGCATGTTCAGTGATTTAATGACATACACACATCTATCCACAGCCTTACAGATCACACACTGATGATAGTGTTAATAGTCCGTTCTAAGATTAGGCACACTTCAGAGAAATGCGTGTCTGCATTTATGTGTGTGAGGGGTCTGTCTTAAACGCGTGAGAGACAGCGAGTGGGTGTGTAATAAAAGCCAAATAGCTCATTCGAGGCCCTCAATAGTGTGGATGGTATTTGAGTTCTGAATGCTTTCTTGTGCTTGGTGTGCTTGTGTCTGTATGTCAAATTAGCATATCTTACCCTGCGTGCTTTCTGCTTCAATTCGGAGATGCCTATGTCATCAAATTCCAATCTGAAAATAAAGTCATTTAAGAATGTGGGGCTCAGTACAAAGGACACAAAAAAGCCGCCAAAAGTTATGCATGGTTGCAACAGGGTGTCAGGGTGGCCCATAAAACACCTTCAGTTCTTTATCTCTTGCCCTATCTTTCTCGGAGCATGTGACAGCGAGACTGTTAAACCTGGATCGCATGAAGGAGGGCCATTCACTCAGCAGGTCCACGCTGAACAAGGCACGGTCAAGGGTGGGGGACCCTGTGAGAGAAGTGCTTGTTCTGCCCACTGTTTAGATTTCCATCTGAAAGCATGCAGACCGGGCCGGCCCGAGACAGGAATAGCAGCGGCCCACGATCGAGCTCCCAAAGGCAGCACCCTGCCCGGGTCACGCTTCGGGGGCTTTCCTGCCCTGGAACACTGTGGCTATTCTTAGAGACCCAGCCAGTGGGTGCCCTGGGTTCACTTTTGGTGATTAGGCATTAAAACTACAATTACTGACAGGGATGATTTTAAAAATGGACATTTTAGGCAAGTTCTTGCTCATACGGTAAATTGCTCGCAAACATCTGAAATGTTCGCATTACCACAATCTAGGTCTGATGAATTGCTTTTTTGTGGGCATTGTCATGCTATGCATTTCAGAGATATGTATGGTGATGCTTTTATGCATACTGCAAAGCCAAGCGGAGGCGTTTTGCAGCATGCAAATTGTGAGAGGGTAACTGCATAACAGGAGTGAACACCTCTAAAAGATCACGAGTGCACATGGATCAGTGAAACTATACTGTTTAGATTTCGGAACAAACAAATGCTCATCTTGACAAACAGTTTACTCTTCTAGCGACATTCTTCCTAGAAACCTCCAATAACCTCCTCTTAGTGTACCTGAAGCTGCAGCACTTTAAGAGAGGGCGGAAAAAGTTTCCAGCAGTGGATATAAATGCATCCAAAAGCATTTCTGATCAAAGCCAATTCATACATGAGTAGTCGTCATGCCTGAACTAAGTTTATGAGCAAGTAGCTTTCAGCATCAGGGAAACGAAGGCTCTGCATGCAATTAGCAAGCTAATGGCTAATGGTTTCTGCTATTGTGGAACCAGCCAATGGCCAACAGATGCATTCTCGGTAAATTAATTCCCCACAGACCGCATTGTTTTTATGTATCGTGCCACACATTCCTGCCTTGTTTTACAATCGCTAATGTGGACGGGATTTTTGTATGAGTCTGTTCTGTATTCGTGACCTAAAAACTAGTGTTCCTTTGAGTTGACTTCTAAGTGGAACAATTACACAATTAACGCTGTGCAAAAGAAAAGTACCACAGCTGTAGCAATGAAGAGAGTTCACAAGCCCAAAATAGATGAATGGATGGCTGGAAAAGAAGATGCGCAATTGTTCTGAAATCCACCTCGACGGTGTGCTAACACATCATCAAAGTGATGAAAGCGATCCTCTATGGTGACAAATGTCAACATCAAGTGTGTCAGAAAGCAGAAGCAGAGACGCATGCCAAATAAAGTCTCTGCAGTTCTCAACTGTGTTAGGAACAGTTTAAAATGCTCTAAACACGTTTCATTTGAACACTCTCACAAGCTAAAGAAAAAAAAAATGTCAGACTGGTGCAAGTGTAGAATGTCAAAGACTAGCCCTCATTACGACCGCCTCTTGGATCCGATCCAGACACCTACACAGATCTCCTTTAACCGCTCTTGTCCCTAAATCGCCCGAGCAGAGCCTCTCTGTCAGAAATATGTAGATAGCGGGAAGAAGGTTGAGCGAGAACGAGTCCCAGCTGTGGAGGCTCTTGTGACTGCCAAGGATCATGTGCCTTGTACTCAGCTGTACATCAAGTAGCATTCGCAAACCAAGAGAGACGGTGAAGCTAGCCACAGCCAAACACCTGGACCTCAGAGAACAGCTTAAGATCTCACATGTAACCAGAATGGTAGCCAAGAGCGTTCCGTCAATGTGCCTCTAATGTAGGAACCCTGTTCAAAGAGGTGAGACAAAACTAGGATAATTACAAAACCAGCTCCGACTACTGAGGCCTAAAACAGGTGACTTGGTGAAAGCGCATACACCGATGGGAAACTGGAATCTGGGAACAGCTTCTCCTTTACCTCCCTGAATTGTGAGACACGTAGCCAGAACCAGACGGGAATGCCGCTCTGATCTCAAAAGCAGATCTGACGGCACCCTCTGCGTTGTATTTGGTAGACATCTGCAAAACAGCCACAGTGAAAAACAAGAGTGGCATGGAAAGACAGGCACCGGTCCGGCTGGCTTACTCACCTCAAGGGCCTCCCACCACCCAGGAGGCGGTCTAGTGCCCACCAGAGAGCCTCGGAGGGGCTGGGTAGGGCTAATGTCTTATGGGAGGAGGGGTGGGTGCTGGAGTCAGCACGGCAGGGGCTGTGACTCAGTAATTAGCCTGTAGCACACGGCGGGAATGAGAAGACATATCTGCATTAGGCAGACGCCACATTAGGGGCCAGGGAGACGAGGCGAGAGCCCATGTGGCCCGCAGACGGTAAACAGACAAACACAAGGGGAAAAAAAAGAGAGACATGGAACACAGGGGAGAAAATGGGTGCTGTAAAATGCTGGAAAAAATACACCATGGTTGTTATTTCTTCCCTGCTCTGGGACATGCTGTGTTTTCTGCTTTTGTTTTGGTCTTTTGAAGTTCAGAGAAGCAGGGCCAGAGATAACTATTGAGAAGACTTCAAACTGCAAAGCAGCGAAGTGGGTCAGAACGGCTTTCACAAGTATGCTACGACGCTGACGTACGGTTCAGTCATTCTGACGCATGTAACGATTCAGAAAACGTTTGCTTGTGCCATTAGCTTGCGCCAATAACTTGAAGGAATAAAAGGGTAGGACCTCCCTTCACCCTTTGATGACTACACTTTAAAGGGAACAATAAAAAAACAAAAAGAATGTTTGACAGAGGAGTCATGTAGCCAGTGGGCATTCTGTGAAGGGGGAGTCATTCACAACAGTGGGCAAGACACTGTGATCTAACCGTGTTTCATCGTAGCTTCAAGGTCTGAGTCTGGTGAAGTGTCAAATATGAATTTGCTTCTATACCGTACACCTCACAATAGTACATTCTTTCGAAGTGACTCGTGCACTACTCGGCAAACTATAAAACTCCACATCAGACTAGCCTTGACTGCCAGGGTCTGTATTTGCACAGCTGTAACGTAAGCAAGGCATGCTTTGGCCTGGTGAAATTGTGAAAAGTCTGACATTACAGAAACCTATCTGTTATGCAACTCGGGAATCCAGACCATTTCTGGGATACACCATTGAAGATGACTGCCTGCTTGAATAATCGTCTCTTCACACTTGTATACTTCTCCACTAGTGTTCAGTATGTGGTATTTAAATACAAGCGGAGCCTAGCAGGGGATCGGGATGAGAGAGAGCGCAGTGTCTTAATCAGATAAACACAGGCTATGGGCAGCCCACCCAATCCTCAGACATTCCTGTCACTCGCTGAACCCTGAGACGGACACAGAGTCAGAGAGAAGGAGAAAGGGAAGACCAGATACCCTCATCAAGGGTTATTTCTCTAGGCCGAAACGAGTGGGAGGTGACCCCTGGCTGTCTCTCATGTTGTTGCTGACTCATTTCACTGTGCTAAGTAGTCTTTGGGCAAAGATGAAAGGAGTGACCCCGTTGTCAAGCATTTCGGCTACGCCCCTTTCAAAGCAAAGCTCTCAGAAGATGCTGAAGACTTCTGGCACAGCAAACCTGACTGGGTAGGAGCAGCATTGGCCATTTTGGTAGCAGATGTTACACAGGTTTACCTTTGACCATAAGGCTTTTATAACGACACGATTCAAACTTGTGGTCCCCTAAGCTTTGCCACGTAAACACTTTTGCTTCCAGGCTATCTGTGTGTTCTTGGAGATTGTTTTTTGCTAACTCCATACGCAATCTTATTTTAGCAATTCCATTAATGGATGTAAGTGTGTTTATCAAGGCAGACTTTTTCTTGTGTAGGTCCCATTGTCTCTCCGTGCACTACATGTCTCCGGGGTAAATCAGATAATCTTGACTCGACTCTAAACAACTTTTGTGTGACTCTCGATTGAATTTAACCATTCATCACTTTTGTATAAACAGAGTCAAAAAGCAAATGGGGGGCGGGGGGGAAGGCGGGCTTGTTTTTGCACTAGCCGTTGTCTTCAGGACACAGCTCTCTTGTCTTGATTTAAGACCCAATACAAACTGGGATCAGGTGCTTAATGTCTACGCATCAGCGACGTGTGCATGCTAGAAACTATCATTCGTGCCTGAGCTCTACACTCCCCCTAGCACTTTGTGCTGAACATGGGACCCACAAGGTGCACATACCCATTCTTCCAGAAGACTAAAGTAGCAGACCAGCAGTAAACATGTCTTACGTGGACTGTACGGTCTCTGCCAATGCACTCCGTTCACCCTGGCCTGAACATTCATGGTTGACTGAACTCGAGGGAGCTCGTCTTGAGAAATTGTTTTGCAAGATAGCACGATATTTTGGCAACCCCTGCTGCAAGTATCAGCACTTTTTTTTTTAACAGCGCACAACTGTTTTTCCACACGAGGAGAAAGCTTGTGCGTGTGTGTTGGAGTGTCTGCGCGTGGTCATGTGCCAGTGCATTTGTAAATGTAAACCTTGCGACTGTGTGTGAAAAGAGAGCAGGCCCTTGTGCATGCGAGAATATGCAAGCGTGGTAATGATTCATATCGCATCTTGCGCATAACGCTGAAATCATTATGTTTTAGCTTTCGTTCTGACATGCTTGCAAAGGTGAATGCCTTTTTCCATGGTGTATTAACAGCTGGTGGTGTGTGTGTGTGTGTGTGTGTGTGTGTGAGAGAGAGAGAGGTTGGGAGTCAGAATTCTGCGTGTATAACCACCAGCTGTGGTCAAAGCCAGTCAGCATTTTATCGTAGGGAAACTAGCAGCCACTGAACTCACCCTGCCCTTCCGTACCGAAGACGAGGGTCATTCTTAAAGAGTCCACCGGGCCGAGACATGTGCTAACATCCCACTTGCATGCCCGTTGCTTTTTTTCCAGTCTTCAGGAGTACAGTGGGGGAGTGTTAGACTGCTGACTGCTTAACCAGCATGGCATCTTTCCTCCCTCTCTCCCTCCCTTCGCTCTGGTCAGGCATGCAACCCCTCCTGAGCCGGGCTGGGTCAGCGGTGGGGGTTAATGGATGTGGTATGAATGGACAGTGAAGCAGCATCATGACAAACTTCATTCAGTTGACACTGGCCACTCTTTAGCCAAAGGGGAAATTCCCTGCCATGACAAGCATGCGTGAGATTGCACAAGCACACTCACATCAAAACACAAAGAACGAGAAACTTTAATCACGCAGTAACAAGGAGGCGCACAATGTATGCATAAAAGGAAAGAAAGCCCAGGGCTCAGCCAATGACCAAGTAATGAACTTAATGCACGAGAACATTAGATGACGCAATGTTCTGAAAGTCAGCTTGACACGAAAATAATCACTCTTGTATTTAAAATTCAAGCCTGCCGGTCATGCATGAAATGAAACACGACTATGTAAAGCAGTAAAGTGTGGCATTTCATGAGAGGCCATGTGTAGCAGTCAACATAAGCCTGGTGTCAGACTCTTCATGTACAGAATGATTACATCGATCTCATTCTTGACACCATGGCAATAAAAGAGTTGAGTTTTGCACATGATGTCAGTATAGCAGTTCAACTGATTGAAAAGACAGTATGGTCTGAATATACTAATGCAACAACACAGTAGTTGTAAACTATTAATGAAAGTGAGGATTGACTACATTTGTATATGACTGGGAGAAGTAGTCACATGACCAGAGGTGTTTCATTGCGATCTGAATGCTCCATAAAACACGTCACGATACAAATACTGTTTAACTCTGATTCCTGTGATGTATTACTGCTGTCTTGTAATCAGAATGCATGCAAACATGTCTTGTCATATCTGTGGCCAGTGTGATATCAATATGTATGTGGATGATTAGCATAATAAAAATAGAAGAAAAAAGAGGGGTAACGAACTAAAATGTAGCTTGTATTAATTGAAACCCTTTCCCACAACTGCCTGATAACACCACATTATCTCAGTCTATCGTGTGCAACTTTGTTTTGGGTCAGCTTAACAGTTTTCCCTCCCTGGTTGAACACATATAAAACATATTCACTTACTTGTCTGAAAGGCTAGTAGTAAACTACGTGTGCTCACTTAGCTGTGTAAAGACCAATAGGTTAGAATTAATATATGACATAATAAAATACTTTTTGTACAGCATTGAATCAACGGCTGGCACATCTGGAGCGCCGCGTGCAGGCTAAACCTGTCTATCACTCGCTGATCAAAAACATTAGATGTTGCAACGAGTTTCGGAAAATTTCTGTCTGACATCAAATCAAGACTGTGAGCCACATTATCTCGATTTCAATGCATAGACATTACCTCAGTATGCACAAAAGTTACTCATAACTGACCGGACAAGTGACGAATACGCGTTTTGCAATCATCTAAAATCAAAACAACAAAAGATGAGAAAACGACTAGAGCACTTACCGTCTACTTTTTCAGATTTTATTATAGTTAACGGCTTAATATCGACAGCTGCCGTCATTGTCACGCATTCAGTGTACAAAGTCTGTTTCTATGTTTTTAGTCCCAAATGTGTCCTCCAAAGTCCGTCTGTGTGCTTGGAGTTTCTTAGAAATGACACAGGTTTTCCCTTAACAAGATCCGATCTCTGAAGTATTGAAGCGTCTCTTTTCCTCCCTCTGTCTTTCTCCGTTCTATCTCAATCACTCGTTCATTCCCTCCCTCTGTTAGTTACCCCGGTCCAGGGCGGTTCTGTGTGCGGCACGGAAGAGGCTGATCCGCTAAAGGGGCGGCGTTACACGCTGATTCAATTCAATTACACTCCACTCTGCCGTCTCTCTCCGGACGCGCCGGATGACGCGACGCACGCGCCGCCAGAGCGTTGCAGCTGCACGTCATTTCAGAACGTCAACTAAACCAGCTGTGAGCTCAGTGCTAACAGTTCAGCTACAGTAGCCTATTTTTTATTTTATTTTTCCCCCATATGTATATATAGCTTTTATATGGGTCTGTAAAGATTGCATGATTTTGCTTAATAAAACAAAATGTAATATAAAAGTGTATTTTATAATTATTTAACTTTCATATAGGTATGTAGGCTTACTCTGTCAAGACTTAATGATTTTGCTTGTGTTTTCACAGAAAAAAGATGATTATTTATTTATGTTTATTATTATTATATATTCATTTAATTTGCAAAATTAGTGATAATGCACAGATGTTTCAGTATGGACAATTTTATTTATTGAGTGTCAGAATGTAGACAATTATGAATTCTGACTTTTCCTTGCGCTGCATATTTAAGAGCCAGATGAAATTTGCCAGTCATCCCAATCAGCGCACACCTTCTTGTTGGCTGTGCATAAGACTTCGGTACATGGTTCCCACAATTGTGAGTCCTTTGTAAATACAGTTATGCCACCACTGAAAAATCAGTGTAAACACTTCTCAAATGTGGCTTTTGCATCCCCACCCCTTCTTTTTGCACTAAAGTGAAGCTCCACCAATGAGAAGGAGCGTTGCATTTTAGTGTACGGTCACCAGGGATCACAAAGCTGTGATTACATCTGACCTGGAAACCAGTTTGGTCATTTCTTGGGCACAATCGCCACTTGAATAGTTATGGGAACTTCCTATTTTCCAAGGGCAAGAAAACTATTCAGTCTATTTAAAAACACAGATAAACAGTGTGATCTGCGCTGGCTGGTGTTTTCGTATCCCATTCCTCATTGTAAATGGCTACGCTCAGTTGAACTCTCACCAGCAGAGCGGTGGAAGCAACAGAAGAGGATAAAAAGACACGTCTCCTGTCTGGCTAATAGTCTGCAAATGATCTGAAAGTAACGAGTGCTCTCATAACTTCGACCCAGCCCTCATAAACACCTCAGCGTATTTCCTGCTCACCTTGACTAGATCAGTAAAAACCCAACTTAGGACTTTACAGAGGATCCTCTTGCCACACCAGCAGCGCTGGATCTAAATCCCAACTTTAAGACACCTCTAATTAAAAAAAATCCCCAATTTTGCATTAAAACAGCATGATTCCGAAATGATTCCATGAAGAACATGTGTGGACATACAAAAGGTTATTTGTTGCGGAAAAGGTCCTTGGTAGAGATGTTTTTTTAAAAGAACATTTGACTGAATGTTTGTTTGTAGAAGCAAAAATGATTCTTCTATGACATGTGAAGAACATTTTAATGACCTTGAACCTTTTATCATTAATTATTATTGGTGCAAAAAAAAAAAAAATCTATATCTGGCTGATTTCAGCTTGTGCATTTGAGTTCACCAAGATTGCATTTACTTGATTAAAAATACAGTCAAAAAAAAGTAATATTATCCAGTACTATTATAATTCACAGTAGGTGTTATTCTATGTGTGAAGGCCTATTTGTTAAAATGTATTTTACCGCTGTTTTCAAAGCCAAATTTTCAGCATCACATGATCCTTCAGAAATCATTCTAATACGCTGATTCGCCGCTCAATTACAATTAGCGTTTAAACACAAATGCTACTGTATTTGCATTAAAACGGCAGCGAACGTATATCTGGTTGTTTCGACTCGTGTTGTGAACAGCTGAAATTCAATTTCAGAAATTGAATCACCTTACTTATGGATCTGAGCAAAGATTGACTCACGTCTAAAAGGAGGTGAAGGGAGGCGGAGGCATGAGGGCCTGTGACTGCGTTAACTTAATTAGTAGCCACGGTAACAGATTGCCTCTGCAATTTTCATGCGCCGATCAGCTCGTTTCTTAAGTGGAGCCCAACGGTTTTGACAACTGTGGGAATGGCTGTCTAGAACACTTAGCTACGTCACGAGCAGATCCGTGCGTTTCCGTAAAACTAATTCTGACCTCCCGGATTTTCCACAAAGAGCTTCGGCGATGGAAAGCTGAGGTAAGAAACGTGACCGGCCCAGGTCTCTGCGTTCAGAATAACCCTATTAGCCGGGTCAATACTGGGCTCTGCACATCTGTGAGCGGCGCTGAGAGGCCGGGGAGCCAGCGTTATTGATTAGCTATGGATTTTTAAACAGGGATTCTTCAGAGTGTCCATTAAGCTGTCTGGATAGTGTTTCATCCGACAGATATGAGCGATTATGGAAATGGCTGAGCCT
This sequence comes from Enteromius fasciolatus, assembly GCA_032361145.1. Lineage (NCBI taxonomy): Eukaryota > Metazoa > Chordata > Actinopteri > Cypriniformes > Cyprinidae > Enteromius > Enteromius fasciolatus. The sequence goes on along the minus strand of JAUMHR010000075.1, from coordinate 1,379,001 downwards.
TTATGGGGCTTCTGTGGTAGCAAGAGCCCGTCAATGAGAGCTGGAAGGGGGAAGGGATCTTAATGGAAGGAGGAGATCTCGCACTTCTCCCCCTTCTGTCACTCACTCATTCACTCGTTCGCTAGACCCCCTCTCACTGATCCGCTTTGTTTTAAGTCTTAATGAGCTCCTTGTATGTACTTTTAAAAGGACAGAGCAGGCTCCCTCGCGCCCAGAGGCGGCCATTAAGACTAATGGGGTTGCTGACTAACATCAGAGCCAGAGGTTGCTGAGTGGCCCTTTTTCTCCTTTTAAGAAAGGAGACTGCAGACTGTCATGGCTTTGTTGCCAGTTTCATAATCTGTTTTGTCAGTAGTCCTTTTTTTATTATAATTGTTAATAGAATAGAAGGTTCAAACTTTTGGATGGCAGCGTGTTATGATTTCCGACTGTATTGCTAATAATCAGAAATCAGCATACTAGAATGATTTCTGAAGGATCACGTGACACTGAAGACACACAGAAATAAATAGCATTTTAACAAATATTCATGCAATAACATGTCACAATATTACAGATTGTTCTGCATTTTTAATCACGTTTTGGGAAACAGAAGGGACATCCTAATGATCTTAACTTTGTGTTTTCGGTTAGAATTTGATCAACACATCATTCAGCGTTCAGTGTATGGATTCATTTTCTTCTGTCTTGTTGGCCTCTGTATTATGGAAGATTGTTGTGTACAAACCAATGAAGTCTGGGATATGTAACCAAATACCTGTAGGGTAACAGGATTTCTCAGAAACCTCCTCAAGGTGGCCAGCGCTTCTGTAATTTTATGAAATTCTGCATGAACACGGAGTTTTGGTCTTGATTCATAAAATCGAAATTCATTCATCCTCCAACTTGGATCGCAGGCAACATCAGAAGTTGTTGACTCCCCAAAACAAGCAGTCTCCAGGATACAGTGAAGGAAAAACACGTCTCTCGCTCTCTGGCCCGTCACACTTACTGGAAGCATGTGCTTTGCTTCAGAACTGTTCATAGTTGTATGGGAATTTACCCCGAGGAGGGGAATCAGGCTGTGTTAAGGAGTTCATTATGCTGCAGTCAGACGCTGGAGGAAGACCCAGCTTCTCTGATCGCCGCCACTGTGCTGTTGTCATGGTTTCGGTGGTTACGAGGTATCAGATCAGGCTGGGAAGAGCTGAGCAGTGCAACATTTGTATAACGGCTACCATCACGAATCAGCGGGTGCTAATAAGATGAGTTTATGCTGGACATCAAAGAGCATTCATACTGGGATTGGCCAAAAATATCATATCATGTGAATAATTTATATCGAGCACAGTCTTGTCTGTTTAGCTAAAAGTTGTAAATATCCATTCTCGGGTTTTCTTTGGATAATGCAGCATGTGTTAAAAATGTGTTGTACTTAATATTTTATATCACTGTAAAAAATGACTGTTTTAACGGTAAAAAAATGTTGGCAATTCTACTGTAAAAACCTGTTAAATTACTAAATCAATCATTTTAAAATTACAACGTAATGATGTATAGTAAGAAAAGTCAATATTTATTTTTAGATTTGTTAAAGATGGACTATATACTGAAAAAAAACTCAAGATAAGACATCAGCACATCATTATATCCCTGTGAAGAACAGCAATAAAACAAAGTCCCAGCAACAAGTCCCAGAGAACACATTTCAGAAAAGGAAAATAAAATAAAGTTACACTGAAGGATTATTACTGACTTTCTCACAGTGATACTGATCATGAAACAATGTAACATTCACACATCAACACACACACATAAAAATCTAGCAGACACACTTGTCTTTGTGTATTGCTGGTGTGTGTGTGTGTGTGTGTTTGGTGAATTAATGAGGACCCTGGACAGCAGATGGGGGTTTACCAGCGTCCCAAACCGGTGGGGAGGGGGACTGCTTGAACAAAGACTAAGCTCTCTCTTATCAATTAGCACTGCTAAAAAGCACATCTCTCCCCTCTATTAGCTCCACCACGTGTCTGCTATTCACCCCATTGTTTGGCAAATTAAATTACATCCCTCCATCTAGCCCTCTCTAGTTCTCTTCTCTCTTGGTGTCTTTGCCCCCAGTCGTTCTTTCTTTACACACACGCACACACGCAACAGGCCACATGCTGCTCCTCAGTCCATTGATCTGGCAGGTCAGAGGCTGCTGGCCTATTCAGTCCATCATATACTGCAGGAATGCTGCAATACACGGCCCGTGTGCATTCAGTATGCTTTCTTTTTTTAAATCATCCACATTATTTTAAATCTGTATGACTTTCATGTTTCTGTGCAACATAAATTGTGAACTCAGGCAGAATGTCCAAGCTGCTCTTTTCCATGCAAATAAAACGGAAGGTGATTTAGCCACAAAGTTAAGGTGTGATTTATTTATGAAACCGCTACATATGCCTCATGTAAGATTCACAAAAGCTTTTATGAAAAATAAATTAATTTTAGAATACATAAAAAGTACTTACAGAAAAAAAAACTTTAATAGAATATACTTTGGTGCAAAAGACAGTTTGTTGCTTGCCGTTTATAGTTAAATGACAATGCATTATAGTTTAAATGTATTGGATGCAATTAGTTGCACTTAAGACATATTTATATTGGATGTCATACTTATTTTGTATTTTAAATATGGTTAAGGAGCTGAATGTACTTACAAACATTTAACATTTATGCTAACAAAAACTTGTATGGTGTTTTTTATTTATTTATTTATTTTTGTAAATAAATCTCACAGCTTCATAACGTTATTGATGTCACATGGACTATTTTGACAATGTCCTTACTACCTTTCTGGGCCATAAAATGTTGTGTTGCTGTCTATGCAGAGTCAAAAAGCTCCCAGATTTCTTAATTTGTTTTCTGAAGAGGAATGAAGCTCTTACAGGTTTGGAACAACATGAGGGTAAGTAATTAATAACCAAATTTTAATTTTGGGGTGAACTATCCCTTTAAGATGTTTTACGCTCTACAGATGGAACCTACAGTACAGGTCAAAATGTTCATGTTTGAGTGAACTATCCCTTTAATTATGCAAATTCAGAATGTTCAGTTTGTGTAATTGTTGCCTGTATATTTGATGTTGTAACACTGTAACGTGGATGACCTTTGCGAAAACCGTAATGAAGAAATAAAATGAACTGGAGGGGAACTGAAGTTAGTTTCGACACTTGACCTTGCAAAGTGGAGCTGTAGTCCTACACTTTCACTCATGCGCACTTACAGCTAAAAGTGCTCTCTCTCTCCCGTTTTGTTTTACAGTTGGGGGAAGTGTGTGCAGGACTGATTAGCATCACTGTTTCCTCCTTTCCCATAACCCCCAGACCCCCGCCAGTCATCTGTTTATTTTAACCCAGAAAAAATGGGCCTTGGCCCACGAGGACGTGCCCCTCATCAGAGACAGCACTCTCCTCCAAACACACACAGATACAGACTCAGCGCACACACACACACATACACACGCTGAAAGGTGCTTCAACGCAATGTCATACACGCACTTCTTAATATCAGCTCTGCGGTTTCTGCTCAATTCAACTGTCCAGTTGTCAAATCACGTAAAATGTAAGCCAGCGGTGCCAGAGCTGCATAACACAGCTGTCAGTGAGTGTGTGTGAGAGAGAGATGTGGGAGTCTACAGAGCGTTTTTAATGGATGGAGCTGTGAGAACGTGTGTATGTATGTGTGCACATTTGTGTCACTGCTTTCTGTATGTGTGTAATTTGAGCAACGAAGTCCTGCAAATAAGAGTTGAGAAAGGTTACATTTTTAAATATTATAATAAAATAGAGGAACCGCCATTTTTATTATGATAAAAAGGGTGACCATTCATCTTCTTTCTCCGTTTTCCTGGAGATGTCCAGGATTTTTTATTTGGATAAATTGTTAATTTGGTTTTGTTATTTACATGCTCTCTACAGTTCTCATTCATTATATGTGCAAATACATTAATTGCTTTGTTTTCTGTAGATCTCAAAAAGTTATAAATGTTCTTGGTTGCTGTAAAGTGCCTCTGCACCTCACTCCTGATTTATCTTAATATATATATATATATATATATATATATATATATACATATACATATACTGTGCCCTCCACTAATATTGGCTCCCTGGGTAAATCTGAGCAAGTCTGCATTGTTTATCCTCTTGAT
>JAUMHR010000075.1:1343272-1361510 GCA_032361145.1 Enteromius fasciolatus | reverse complement strand
AATATATTATATTTTATTATAAACACACCTACTTTACATTTTATTTGAAGAGTAAGGTTATATTACAGTGACAGTATTTACTGCTTTTATTTTTTGTAAATATTTACATGTATTTACAATTGAAAATGTAAACACTACATATTTTATAAATATATACAGTACATGCATTTGTTTGTATTTATATAAACAATAAATATACACAATACGCATACACATATTATGTGAGCATTTATTGATAACACTTTAAAATAACGTCCCGTTGTAAGATATTTATAAGTGATTAGATAACTAAACATAATAATCACTTATTAATCATTTGTGAATGTTTTGTAGATGAACATTTCATCAACCAATAACTTATGAATGACTTACATCAGGATGTTATTATAAAGTGTTACCAAGATTTGAATAACCTCTTCTTTACTAATCAAGACTAATAATCTCATACTTTCATAACTAGATCATTTAAATTAAAGGAAAACCTCAACGCATGATTCATACATCTACGCTTCACTCGCTATGTCAAGATTTTCCATGAATAACCACAAAGATTTCAATCAGTTCCTTGTACTAAACTAATGAATGTCTTCGGAGGATTTGAAGTATGGTGCACAAGTCACATGCACTACTTTCATTGTGTGTTTTTGGTCCTTTTGGAGCTTGACGGACCCAGTTCACATTCACAACTCATGTGAACCATAAGATATTTAACACTGTGTCCCGGCAGACTCAAAGAAAGAGAGAGCGTGTCCCCGGTTGGGAACTGTTGTGGCAGAGTCTGACCGACTGCCCATCTGATAAACCTGCTGTTGAGTTAAGAGCGTGGTTATCAGCTGAGCTCACTGAAGGATGGCGTTTAGCTGTCTGAACGTGCATCGCTGGAGTCCTGGGGAGCGGAGACCAGAAGTCGAGAGAGGAGAGAGATATAGATGATGACGGAGGAAGTAGGGAGGATGGCTAGGATTTATGGAGTACAGGAGGGTCCCGTCCCGTACAAAGGCCAATGCCACCCCTGAACCCACTGACATGGTTAAATTAGGGAGCTGGGATATCTGCTGATGAGTGGTACAACATCAGGATGCATGAAGAGGAAAGATCTTAATGATTCCTCAACATTGCCTCTGCTTTAAAAAATCATTTGTTTGCTAATTAGGCTACCTGTGGAGAAAGAATGGACATTAAACCTCATTCATTCTCACTAAATTGTTTACTGTAGTTTTATTTAATTAATTTTTTTACTTCAAAGAACCTGATCATGATTCATTTGGGAATTGGACTGCGCTAGTTGCACAATATGTTTTGATTCGTTTATAGGAACTGACTTCTGAGAGTCGTTTGGTCAGGATTGGAGTATGCTGTTGAGCTGTGTGGGTTTTTGACTCTTTAAGAAGAACGGAATGTTATTTGTTCTTTTTCATTCACTTAAAATAATAAAAAAAATAATATATTTATTTTTTTGTGTTTTTGTTAATTGTTTTCAATTTGTTTTTTTTAACCAGCTTTAACCGTTTTTTTTTTGTTGTTTTTTTTTCTGAATTGAAGTGCACTGGAGGGTTTTTTCATTTAAAGGAACTGATTTGTGAGTCATTTGCTCAGTAATGGGATTATGCTGGTTGTTTTATTATCATTATTATTGTTCAATGAGAATAATGTATTTGAAAGCAGCTGTTCTGGATCATTACACTTTTTAAACTTTTTTTTTTTTGATTCACATAAAAGAAAAAAAAAACATTGAAAATAAACCATCTCACAGAGTTCTGTACGTGATTTGGACTGCACTTCTCCAAGCATCATTGATTTCCACCACTGAATAAAAAAGTCTCAGAATTGCCTGAAACAAACTCGCAATTCCTTTCCTTTCATATAAAGTCATTATAGAGAGATAAAGTCAGATTTCCGAGATATAAGTACATTTTTCCACTCGTAATTGAACTTCATGAGTCACAATTGTGATTTTATATTACGCAATTCTGGCATTTATTCACATAGTTGTGACTTTGCATTATACCTCGCAATTCTGACTTCATGACTTACAATTTTGAATTAATATCGTACAATTTTGTATTTTTTATTCAGTGGCATAAACTTAAAAGATATATGGTTTGTGGACCTATTTCCCAATCCTAGAGGTACAATAACACATTTTCCACCATGCTTCACCACCCAAAGAACAGGATTGCAAACATGTTGCGTTTGAAAAGTGAATTTCACGATGAAGTGAATTTTTACATACAGTGCGACTCTCAAGACAATTGAAGTGTGCCGCGTCAACAGATGTTTTAGTGTGCAGTGCTAATGACACAGACAGTATCTTCCCGAGAGCGAGCGAGGGGTGGAGAAGATGAAGAATGTCTTTTCTTCTTCGGCACATGCAAATGAATGAACCGGGAGGGAAGCCCCCTCCGCGTAGCCTTTGACCGTGGTTGGAGACAAGCGTCTCGATTTCAAAAGCCACGAGGCCACCTGAGCAGATTATCTGAGCTCCGAGTCCCTGCGTGAGCATTAGCATGCGACCCTTCCCGGCTCAAACACTAACAGCCCTGTCTGTGCATACTGATGCCTGAATGTCCTGCTGAATCTTTATTGGACACCTTTGATTCTGCTCTCACCTGTGCTGAATCCCAATGTGCCCCGGACGACTCCTCGCCAGGACTGTTAAGATCTTCTCTTTTACAAGCGCCCAGCAAACTACCTTAACCCCTCTGACCTCTAGACAGGGCGGATGGGGGTTAAAAGGAGGTAAATGTTTTTCCCTTTAAGCATTCCCATACTAATTCTTCCCCCCCCTCTGTATCGTGCATTTATTCAAATCGAATGGAGAAAAAGCCGTAGCTCTGGAGTCACACGCAGCGCTCTGTGTGCAAACAGCGCTCAGGGACAGATCGGGTGTCATCCGTGGGTTCACATATGTTTAATGCCACTGAATTCATATTGATATTCCCCTTTGCATCTGCTCTGGTAACAGCAAGTGTGTGTGAAACACCTGGATGCAAGACAACTTACATGACAGAGCTGGAATATTATGCATTAACAATGTTTTTGACTGAAATGAAACTGAAGATTTAAAGGGAACCTATGCACTCTGTCACGGTGGCTGAACCTTTTCAAAAGGCACAAATCAATATATTTTCAGATATATACACTTTAAGTACCAATAATCTTTAAGGTACCAAAATGGACCCTTTAGGTACAAACATGCAGCTTTTGAAAAGTGCCTTTAAAAACAAATGTACCTTGATTACTGAGAGTTTATATATATATTCTGTCATCGTTTGTCCCAAACCTGTACGCATTTCTATCTGTTGCTGAACACAGAAGAAGATACTTTGAAAAACTTCAATGGATAAATAAATAAATACATTCTATGGATGTCGATGACATCTTTTTCAAGTTCACACAATTTTCTTTTGTATTATGTTAGCTGTATTTAAATTATTAGCTGTATATAAACTATTTAGATGATAATTTTGCAGTTGTTTTATGGTTTGTGGTGGTTACATCATTACGTTTTAATGGCAACAAAGTAAAATGTTGCACAAAAAAAGATCTTGTGGCTCAATACAACCAAAACCGCTTCTCACTAACCAAGACTTCTGCTTTTTAGAAAAAAAAATAATAATAATAATAATAAATTGCATTGAAAGTTTTGGTAGATGCTTTTATCTGAAGCAACTTGCAATGCATTCTATCAGTATTTTTTTTTTCCAAAAAGTGGAAGAAATGTTGTTAACTGAGCTAAAAACTCAGAAAAGTGAGAGTGAATATCATGCCAACAGATTCTGGGGTTGAGTTTGTTGTAATAACCAGGAGTGTGTGTTCACTTGTTTCCTCCACCTGGCTAATGGGCAGCTCAGGCCAAACAGAGGTGATTTATAATGGAAGGTGGAGGTCTTACCATTACACCCAGACAGTCGGGCGGTTGAAGAGCTTGACAGGAGGAAACTGGATCCGGGTAGTAACTCATTCTACGAGCTGGAGCTGCCGTGACAAAGGCCTGCGGACATCACACACACACACACACACACACGAGAGGTGAGGACCTCAATCAATCTTACACTGTTTATCCCAGAGACGACCTGGATTAGAAATAACCTGCCACTCAAAGCTAAAGATGACACGAGGTGAACCAAACACAGCAGAAGGGCGGGAACCGATGGTGCAGTGATAGAGCCGCTTCTATTGCAATGTTAGGTTGCTTAAGTGTGTCTTGATCAACCGGACTGGGTGGTGATCAGATAAATCGAAGAAGAGTCATCGTATGGGTTTACATTTGCATGACTTTAAAAGAAAATACTTTGACTGTGTCATTGCTTACTTTTATTTAAATAACTGATAACAAGATAGATATGATTACTATAAAATTATTTACATAAAAAATATACAATATACTGAAATATAGCCTACAAGATTATTATCATTAATAAAAATGACATTTTGAAGATAACAAATAATAAGCAAATAATATTTCAAAATCCACTCAGTCAATAAGCCATATATGAAATGATTCAATGGTTTAGTCAAAACCATCCAATCAATTATTAATATTTTTTAACTGCTTACTCACAAAATCTTTACCTGTCACACAGTTTCTGAAAGCTGACACTCAATCAGCAGAAGCACACACAAAATCCACTCTCAGCTTTGATTTCACAAAACACCACCAGGAATTATTATGGCAGAAGTGTTTGCAAATGTGAGGTGTTTTGCATTCTGTGTGTGCAATTCTTGGATTTGTGTGTAAAGTTTTGAAAAAAAAAAGCAGTTGTGTAAGCAGTTGAAGACAAAAATGCAAACAGAAGTAAAAGTACTAACGTAAGAATATGACACTGATCAAATACAGGGCAATAAAGTTCAGAAAGAGTCTGGCGTCTGTCTCTTACTCCTCCTTCTCTACCCTCCCCTCTCATTCTGTCAGTGTCTCCTTACTGCCATCCCTTTATCATTGTTTACTAGAGCGGGCATCAGAGAGAGAGCTGGAGCCCAGCTGTGAGGACTCTGTTTCTGGAGCCACTTCATGATGAGCACATGGACAAGCTGGCCAACAACTGAGGATTCACCTCAAACAGCAGCGTGCATGTCTGTGTGTGTGTGTGTGTGTGTGTGTGTGTGTGTGCGAGAGAGAGAGAGAGAGAGAGAGAGAACATCTTGAAGCGCTTAGAGAGTGGCAACTGATGTTCCTCTGAGTCAAAGGTTGAGGTGACCGTCACAGATGGATCATCCAGAGGTTATCATAACACTCCCTCATTCAACACAATCAACATCACTATTCCAGATAACAAGAACACAATTAACTCATTTAATAATAACGATAAAAATTTAAATAAATAAATGAATAATGAAAATATAATAATAATAATAATAATAATAATAATAGTAATGCATCTGCTTTTCTGTTTGTACAAACTAGAAACTAGTTTTTGTACATCAGTTTCACGCAGTTATAATTACATTTTAACTATAGTCTACAATGCAGAATGTAAAACTGAAAACAAGTTTTCTTTCTTACTTTCTTTGGAGTTTAATAATAATAATAATAATAAGTAGGCTAAATAAATTTAAAAAAAAAAAAAAAAAAAAGAGGATGTGAAAGTCATATTTTAAGCGATAAAGTCGCAAAACACTCCAAACTCCGCTAGTTATAAAGAGATGGACCGTTCCTCGTCTCCGAGGAAGAATAACGCGCGATTCCTCCTGGTCCTCCTGCTGAACAACAGTTTATCGATACAGGACAGAAAGAAAGTTGGCTCTTACCGTGATTCGCGGGAGTCGCTGAAGGCTGCTGGCTGTCAGCTGGTGTTTGTACCTGGCTCGTGTCTGGAGAGGAAGGATAAAGCGCACTTGCTGGAGTCCCACCCTCCCTGATCACTGCTCCTCCAGACGGGAAGACCTGCTTTTCTCTTCCTCTTGTCTTTGAATCAAATTTAGGTTTCAGTATGTCAGACAACTTAGATTCAGAAAATAAATGGCATGAATGAACCTTTAAATTGCTGTTTTAATCAATTACAAAAAAAGATGATGATGATGATGATGATGATGTCTGTGTGCTAAGTCAAGTTTAAATTACATAACATAATTTAATTAAATTTAGTTAAACTACTTTAAACTAGTGCTGCCAAACAATCCATCACTATTAATCACATCTAAAATAAAAGCTTTTGTTTACATAATATATTTAAGAATACACCACATGCACGTATATATTTCAGGGGGAAATAAATAAATAAATAAATATAATTACTAATATAAGTTATATGACTATAAAAATAGACATGCAAATACATGTAAATATTTTAAATATATATATATATATATATATACATATACTGTATGTGTGAGTACATATTAGATAATAAATACTATTACACACACAAATATGATTTATTTTGATGTGATTTATCATGATTAATCGTTTAACAGCACTTTAAACATGCTTTTAGACTTAGATTTTTAAGCACCCATTTATATTTGATACTACAAATGTGGAGTAAAACTCAAAATCTAAAACTAATAATTTGTATAATGATAATGAAATTGTCAATAGTAGTAGTAGTAGTAATATTATAATAAAATTATTATTTTCTTTTTAAATTGCTTCAAACGTATGTTTGTTCCTGTGCAATATTTTGATTTATGTTGGTTCCTAAGACTTTTTTACCATAAAAAAATAAAATTAAAATATTAATAATAGCACTAAAACACTAGGTTCCTAATTTTTTAAATGATAATAATAGTGATGACAATAATAGTAAAAGTAAATCAAATAATTTAAGAGAAAACAAAAAATCATTATAACTTTTTTATTAATTTATTTAACAAATAAAATGAATTTTTCAATGTTATAATAAGGTAAATGTTCCTGATATAAGACATTTTGTGGCACACTGTGCACATTTGGTCTCAACGCACATGACGTGAGCTGCTGCTGGTGTTTTCCTGGGTTGTTCCCGGACCTGGCTGCTGAAGAGGAAGCGGAGCGAATGAGTTTTCCCAGCTCTTGCTCTGATTCGCTCAGGCTCTGGAGGAAAATGTCCATATAGAGAGGAAGAGGAAGAGCGCAGGCCGATGGGGGTCACAATGTGTGGATTTCCTCTGGTCACGTCTGTCCAGCAGGTTGCCGGGCCGGGCGTCAGGGAGAGGTTTAGGGAGCGGTTTTTGTTTGGAAATGCTGTCCAAGGTCCCTCTTCATGCTGCTGGTGGGAGGAAGGCAGTTCTGGGCCGGAGCGATGATGTGCTGCTGAGTTAGGATGAATTTGGGATAGAAAGGAGAGGAGAAAAGAGGCTATTTATCATCCATAGTTCCTAAATACAGCTGCAGATGAACAAAAAATGACGAGGCCTGGGTGGCCATGACCTGTGTTTGTATAATCGTGTGTATCTGAGAGAGACTCCACCTGTGTGTGACAGAGTACAGCGCCAGAGAAAGCTCTTTACGATCTGATCCGGCCTTGTTTGAGAAAACAACATATTTACTCAGAAGTGGCAGTTGTGTAATTACATCTCTCTGTTTGTTATGTGCATGAATACCCCTGTAGTTATTATTTATATAATTGTACTTCACTTTATAAGTATGGCAGTTTCAGCTCATTTAGCCATCAGGTTAAACTAAATTAAAAAAAATGGAGCAATGCTTACTTGGCAACTACCTAAAATTGTATTATTATTATTATTACCAGTAATATATATATATTTTTTTTAAGTAACAAAAAAAACATATATGAATAAAAAAAAAAGAATAACATTTTATTTATTTATTAGTTTACTCATTGTTTACACAGATTTTTGTATTTATTATATATAAAATATAAAATCTGAATATATATATATATATATCAGTTTTACTCATCAGGTTACACTAAATGAAAACAATCTTTTTTTTTCAAGATTATAAACAAAATTAAAGATAAAATGAAAGATTATTGGACTATGTTTTCCAAGAAAATACTATTTAGGTCTTTTTATTTGAATATTTAACTTTGATGTGTTTCTTTGTAATTAATTGTGAAATTTATTTACAATTTTTTGAGTGAAAATGGTTTTGACACAGTTTTTTCCCCCAGTAATAGCCCTGGTGAATACACAGCATTATGTCTATGAAATTATTTTCCAGATGATTATGTCCCCTATTTTCTCCCATCCAGCTGAAACAGGCCACTCAAAGCACTTAGTTTTTATCAGCGAGCCATTCGCATCTCGTCTGAAACACCTTGCGGGTGAGTGATAAGCCCTCTGCGGCTGCCCCGCTCTCATTTGTTTGAATTAGAAAGTGCGTCAAAGATCCTCCATGAGGGTCCTTGAAAGTAAATCTGGAGGTGCTTTCAAGTCGAAGGTGAGAAGCGTGAAGAAGTGGCATGTCAACCTGTGCCGTCTCGGACAGGAATCTCTCTGAAGAGATCCCAGAGGGCTTGGGAAGGGCCAACACTTCAGGGGCAAGAGGGGAGCTGCGTGACTTATGAGCATGTGCTGAGAGAAACGGGAGAAAAGAGAGATAGCTGGGGTAAGACGCGCCCCTTCTGATGAGCCAAATTGAATAAAAGGCAGTGAATGTGATCCAGATCTTCTCCGTGTGCCCACAATGCTGTTTCAATTAGCATAATGACGGCTTCAAAGAAGAGGCCTTGATGCTCTTCTGCTCCACATGATCTCCTCTCATCACCTCCTGCAGGCCTCCTTATCACTCCCACACCTCTCCTCCGCCGTCAAGCACCACACTTCACTCAGATATATCAGGGTGGGTCTCTTGTTTTATAGTTTATTGTAGTTTTTTACTTTGGTAAAACAGATTAAACTAAAGTAATAATAATGTTTCCTTGGCAACTACTTACATTTTAACACTCAAACATATTTTACATTCATTCAAAGTAACAAAAAATATTTCTTTATTCACTCATTCTTTCATTTTTTATTATTTTTTTATTTCTGCAGAATGTCTGCATTTTAGATTTTGAATAATCTATGACACACAAGTTTTAAACCTAGGAAAATCCTGCTTCAAAAATGTTAAAATCAATTAGGTGTCTGTGTTGTTTTTGTAAATGCATTATTTTTATTAATAGTGTTACAGTAAGACAGGCATGAAACATGTGATTTCTCTTCACACTCAGTAAAAGCAACTCATTTAGCTTATTTGCTAAATGTTTGCTTATTACATTATATGTAATCACTTAATTTATAATAGTTTTAAAACATTTATATGTATTTATTTATGGATTTTTTTTTATCCATCCATCCACAAATGAATGTATACAGTAAAATAAAACAAAATAAAATTCAAGAATTGATAGCAAACCCAAAGACAGTCTGAGGATTAGAAGTGCATTATTATTATTACAATATTTTTATTACTGTCATTTTTTTTACTCTAAGTTATCAGATTAAAACTGTTGTTTTTGAGATACTAATAATAATAATAATAATTTTATTCATGAACTTTCAATAATTTTTTAATTATTAATTGGTTTATTTATTTGAATTAATTTCCTTCGAATTGGCAACTCGTGAAATATGTACGATTGAGAAGAAATCGTATGAATTCTCGTACGAATTCGCCTCTTAAAATCAGGTTGGTATTTCTTGTTTTCTGTCAGCAGTGATCTGGGATTGTTACAGTGCAAATCATCGCAGGAAATTAATCGCTTTTTTTCACCCTTCTTTATGACTTTTTTCCTATCCATTGTTGCCGCTCTCACGCTCTCTCTCTGTACGTCTCTCGCTCTGTTCTCTCTCATGGTCCGGTCACGCTATACATTAAACAGAGCTCTCTTCCCTGGCTCGAAGCGTTCATCACTCATGCGTCTGACTGCTTTACTGCTCGTGTCCGTCTGCTGTCGTCACACTGGATCACACCTCACACTAAACTGTGGGATAATTGGCTTTCCGAGTACTGAGCCAAAAGAATACGGCAACCTTGATGCTGCCAGCCCTTTTATTAGCCATCAAATGAAATGATAAATCAGAACATCAAAGCTTTATCATCTCGCAGAGTCTGTCTCTTCATCCTGGCTAGTTTTGCTAGCACATCCTCCTAAAGATACCACAGGACAGCTTTTATTAGAATCGCTCCAAACGCTGCAGGTTCTTCTAACGTTTGGAGGGGAGGTTGTGTGAGAGAAAGTCCTCCCACTCATCTCTCGCAGGAGACCTCCGCTCGCTTTGATTCACTGCCCAGCTCTTTCCCTGAAGAAACTGCCCCACAGATGTTGCTCCAGCGACTACAAAGAAGGAGGTCTTTATGAAGACCCGGTCTATTTTAGGTTGCAGCGTTTCCGAGAGGTACGGGGCCGATCGCTTTTCTGCTGAAGCCTTGTTTTTATTTCTTCCTGAGGTATTTTTAGATAAAAGCCGTGGAAATGATGACAAAAGAGAGCGTATAATGCTTCACGACAGTATCGGCTCTTGATCAACCAAACCCGAGTTTAAAGCGCTAAACAAAAGAGCTGGCAATCAGGAGAATGAAAAGAAACGTATACAGTAAAGACGCTGCAGGTTTGGTCCAAACGTGGGCCTGATGAGGAGGATATATAAGGTTTGAGAAGCTGCGTTCTTTAGTGTTAGCCCTTGATATTATCTTTAATTAAGTCCCTAATCCCGTTTACGAGTTGTGCAAACAGCCTCTAAATAGGGCTTGGGAAACGTGTAGCTTTCTCCAGATGTTTCAAGTTTCTTGGAGGTTCTTGAGCCTTCCATGGCTTCGCAGTGGGCCTGCTAACCTCGGCCACACTCCCTGGTCGGGACACATGTGCCGGAACTCATTCTGAGGAGCTTTGTTTGTCCGAGGCGACCTGGGTGTTTGGGAGCAGGGAGTGTCGCTCGGCCGCTGTTGACCACAATCGGATACAGTGTTGCTCCGTAGAGGTGTGAACCTCGGCCAACAGCGAGGAAAGGTCAAAGCGACTCAAGCCGTATTGACAAGAGGAGCCTGCACGGACTGTGAACAGTGGAAAGAAGACACGTGTGAAACATCCGATTCCTCTATTGTGAAATATGAAATCTCTTCATTTATGATATGTTGATAATTTTAACAAAATAAGAGAGTAATAAAGTCCTGAAATAAGCTATTTTGCATAACATTTTTTATACATGTCTTCTTCAAGTAAAAAATTAATAAATAATTAAATGACCTTGTTCAAAAGTTTACGTACCTATTTTTTCATGGTGTAAAAAGCTACTTAAAAAGTTATTTGCAACTTGTTATTTTGTGATTCCAGTTTTTTCTGTCTTGTAATTGTGACTTCATCTCACAATTCAGACTTTTCTCAGAATAGCTAGTTTATATATCACAAGTTTATGTCACAATAAAAGAGTATCTTGCAAGAAAAACATAGCGCAGTTACCTTGTTAGTTCATTCATGCACTGGGTTTTTTATCTATTTTTTATTTATCACTTACTTTATTTTCAGTATAGCTAAATAGACAGAATAGATTTATTTGTGTATAAGCTTCAACCAATTACACTTGTTTATAGTTTCAAATTGAATAAATGTGTTTCTACGTTTAACACGGTCTTGTCTCAGCTCTGTTACACTGGGTTTTCAACTATTGCATTTCGCAGGTGTTTCACCTCAGAGTGTGTCTTTAAGGAGATGGATGACAGCAGAGTTTAATGTGTGCCGGTGGAGCAGATTGTTTGTTGGAAAGGAAGAAAAGCAGATTAAAAATGAGGGCAATCCAGCAATGAAGCAAAAATTAATTTTCAGTCTTGATAAGATACTGGGGCTGGGCCAATACAAACAAGCCTCAACATCCAACAGCACAAAACTTCTCTTCACTACAATATCTTCCGTTTAAAACACACAGACATAATTAGGAGGGAAGAGCTGTGTGGATTACAGTTTTACTCCTCTTTTTGCAGGAGGAGGTGCCAAGTACAGATTCATATAAGTGCACTTTTGTGTGTTTGTGTGGCCTTTGAGAGAAACGTCCTAAAAACAGGCTGTTTCGTGTGTGTACTGATGGGCTATGGTTGAGTTGAGTGACTCCAGCTGTCACGGTCTCTGTTTATAGCACAGCTTTCATGGCAAATTAGGAAGTCACCAAAAGACAAACTATTGAAAAATCTTAAATTCAAGTGTCTAATTTCTGCTGGTTTTTAACCAGTAGCTTTTTTTCTTGCTTCACAATTTTTTTTTTACTTACTTTAATTATGATATTGTGACGTCCTCATAGATCTCATAATTATAACTTGAAAACCTGGAATTGGAAACCTGGAGCCCAAACATTTCATAATTACGGGAATTCCTATGACGTGAACACTGCATGCGTCCAACAGCACTGGGTCTTCACTGGTAATATCACTCCACCTGCTTGCGTTTGAAAAAGAAAACAATAATGATGCTGTATGATCGTTCTATGCTGATTTTTCATTAAAATACTTTTTAAGTTCGCTATTTGAGCTTTACCCTCCATAACTCTCTTCCAAGCAAAAGTCTTCAAAGGAAACATTAATGATTACCATGAACGGACTGAACCCCTATTCTCCTTATATCAGGGTTGCCAGATTTTCACAACAAAACCAGCCCGGCTGCTAATCAAAACATTTTTCTAAAATATCATGTTTTGGGGTTGCTTCAAGTCAAAAAAAAACAAAAAAACAAAAAAAAACCCCGAACCTGATTTTACCATGTGCTGCATCTTTGTTGACCCTGGAACAACATTGTGATCAATCAATCAGATCTGAAGAACCAGTTTATAGTTTTTGTCAAGTTTAGGCTTACAATCAGGTGCTTGTACATCAGTACCATACATCTAATTTCCTAAAATGTTAGGGATTATTCACGGTCAAGATTGAGTTTAGGTGCAGGAATTTGGTCAAAATATGTTGACCTAGGAACACATCTAACTTACTAAAATCAGGAAGTGCAACAACAACCTGCAGCAGTGATAAAGCAGTCCATGGACTTCTTCTTCTGATGTTTTTTTGGCGGTTTTGACCAACCAACATAAAAAGATGAATTACCGCCACCTACTGATCAGGAGTGTGGAGTGTGCATGGATTTAGAAAGAGAAGAGAGGATGGGAAATTAAAAAATGGACTTGGCAGCACTGCTGTTTATTAGTGGTTGAGATTTTTGTGACCTCAAATTGCGTGAATGTGCGTCATTACTCCAGCAGGTGGCAGTTCTGAATGAGTCGATCATTTCATTCATTCAAAACTTTTATTCACTTAGGAACTACATGAGCAACTCATATGAGTGAATCTTTGAATTATTTAAACACGGACTCATCCACGAACAAAACACTAACGTGCTGCTAACGATTTGTTTGGAACTATTGTTGGCAAAGCAAGAACAATGTAACTGCGATATTGCCTTTAAAATGAAAGTTACTCAACATTAACGATTGTACAAAATACTCAAAATTAGCATTTTAAATCTAAAAGTGCACAGTGTATAAAGTTATTATCTCTAACAATATAGAGTCGAATCTGAATCATTGAAACGAATCCGAAGCCGTTTCATTTTGACGTCAACACAGGACATTAGCATATGCCCGACCACTTGTTGGCATGATGAGATGAAAATGAGACCAATCACCACATACTAGCGTCAAAGGAGGGTTTGGAGTCATTGAGCAATAAGGTAACAAGACATTGAACCCTTTTTTGGCCTTGCATACATGTCACCCTGTTTTTGAGGACTCCTAAAACCAAAACATGAATCTTCCATTAGCCATAATACGGGCCCTTTGAGTAATGCATCACCCTTGCAAAAGTGTTATATGAGCATACTGAGTTATATGACCTTCCTGAATAACAATCTTAGGCCCAAAGCCGGTTGCTGTGCATCCGTCAAAGCAGTTCCCCCAATGCCTTTCGGGTGTTCAAGCTCGTGTAAGGCTGTATCAGAGAGTCGTAACCCGCAGTCCATCTCGAGGCTGTATTTGCTGTTTCCGGGTAGAAATTGATGGCTGACTGGGGAGATGGAGAAGATCTGGGTGCAGCTGAAGGGGGCTTAGATTACAGCCACATAAATAATCAGCCCACGTTCCCATCAAAACTGCACTCTAAAATGGAAGAACTCCCAGATTCTCACAACACACACACTAATGCTGGTGTGCTTATGATGTGCAGCCAAACAGACAATAGCATGACCACACACACACACACACACACACTGCACTACCCCATACCACAAAACAACAGGGCTATTTATATACACGTGGTTTAAGGATGTAGCGTCTATCCTGTCGTCTGATATTCAATGAGGAAATGGATTCTTCTCTTTCATTCTCCCTCTCTTTCTCTTCGCTGGTGATTAGAATCCTTCTTTGCTGTTATCAGCAGTCTTGTGAACAGAGTTGGTTCCTGTCCTACGTTTAATCTGAGCTCAAATCAGCGCCCCCACATTCAAAATAGGCAGGGAAGCCTCTTGTCCCAAAGACTTCTTCACCTCTGCCCACATTATCTGCCTCCGCCTCTGCCTGCCTGCTTATGCTCATTTATTTAAAATTGTTATGATAGAATTAGATGATAATTGTGGAAGATAGCATGCATACATTTTTTTGCAGCTAAATTTGACTGCAAGTGATTACTGTGTATTTTCGTTCAGCTGTGACATTTTGATAATAACTCTCTTTGTGCTCCATGAAAGACATCGAGCTGTATGAGGGTAGGAAGGTGACGGCAGAGTCGTCGCTTAAAAGCATATCACTTTTTCCGTAGTGAAATGCTTTCAGTTTAATATTCAGCGAGTGAGCATTTCAGCTCAAGGCCGCAAATTTTAGCAGACGAATTTTATTGCAGAGCATCTCGATCTATATTGCAACACAAGTTACTTAAGATGTAGGTGACAGATAAATGCAGATACAGGTGTTGATGTGAGGGAATGTGTGTCAGAGCGGCTGTGAGAACGCGTTTGCATGTGATTGTGTGGGTGCAGAGTGCTTGTGTTTGCCTCTAGATGTATTTTTGCTGGTTCTACATGTCTGTGTGTTTGTGCTCCACTCCCTCAATTAGAGATGCTGTCAAGTGTGTGAGTCACAGCTTGTGAAAAACGCCAAGAAACAACTTAACAGTGTCAAAAATGAGCATTATCGTGAGCATTTTATGGTAATCACAGCAACATTTGTTTTTATTTGGGGTTATTATTGGATGTTACTACAAAGTGTTAAATTATGGAAACACTTCAGGAAGTTAGTTATTAAATCTGTTTAGATTGGATGCCCTCTCGCCACTTTGAAGGAATTGCACCGTTCCCACTGCCTTAAACAAGCCCTTTACATTATAAAGGACACTTTACATCCTGGACATTCATTCTTTGAACTCCAGTCATCAGGACATAGGATGGCACTTTAATGTTGTTGTACGATGACATATACAGTGCCCTCCAGTAATATTGGCAGCCTTGGTAAATCTGAGCAAAGGTGGCTGTGAAAATAAATCTGCATCGTTTATCCTTTTGATCTTTCATTCAGAATTCATTTCTCCAATACATGTTGACTACAATTATTGGCACCTCTAGAATTTTACCTAGAGTAAAATATCTCTGAAGTATATTCCCATTCATCACTGTTAGAAATCTTATTGGGTGCCAATAATTTTGGTCAACATGTAATGGAGAAAAATATTTATTTAATCATGACTTTTTCTCCCTATTCTTACTTAACTTCAACGATAGGCTAGAATTTTGTGATTTTTTTTTAAATGAAAGATCAAAAGGATAAACAATTATTTTTACAGTCACCTTTGCTCAGATTTACCAAGGGTGCCAATATCAGTGGAGGGCACAGTATATATATATATATATTTATTTTATTTTTATTTATTTTTTACATACATCAGAATAATTAAAGTGTTTATTAATCTTTGTTAGTGTTAGTTAATAAAAAGGTTAACGTTATAAAACAGTAATTTATTGTAAGTACATGTTAATTGTTGTTAATTGTTATATTTAGATTTCTTCTGAAGTGCAAAGTATGCTTTGAGTGATGCCTTTCTTTTGGCCTCTTCCATAGCTCAACTCTGCCCTCTATCAGTCAGTAAATTATTACGTTACTTAATGTCTTCTGAAGACTTTAGAATACAGATATGGAAGACAGAGAAAGGCTATAACGCTGAAGCATAATCCAAACCCAGCGGTTAAGTATATTAAGTATATGTGCATGTTTTTTACAGACATGCAGCTCCATCACCATGTAGAGATGTTAACCCAATTTGATGTGTGTGTGTTTGGCACAGAACCCCAGAAAATGTTCTGTCTCTTTAAGAATGAGGATGACTGTTGAAGAATGTTGTGGTTTTTGCCAGGGCGTTTAGAGCAGTGCCCTTGCAGTCAGTCACACATGCACAGCTTAAGGCCAGCTCCCTGTCTCCCTTTAAAGCTGGCTTCAACCTTTCAGACGGGCGTCCCACGTCATCTGTGCATCAGATCATTTACTCTGTAGACATTTCTCACACTGAATGATCAGTAAACCCCCTCACTCAGCGAGCAAACAGAGCGTCTGAATGTGGCTATAGGTCTGTTTCCCGTTTCATACGTTTATTTGTTGCCCCAGGGAGCAGGAGCGAGGGAGGGCTTCACTTTGTGCCTCCCAAGAAGGCCTAACGGTGCACACAAACACATTAGACTTCTAATGTGCCTTGGAAAAAAATCTGAAAGTCTTGCCTCTAATAAATTATAGACAATTGTCAGCAGTTGTGCCATTTCCTGACATTGCTGATAAAAGCATTTTCTGAGAGGCAGTGGGGACATCATTTAGTAAATTAGTCAATTATATATAACTAATAATAATATCAAGAAAAAGAACAAGTGTGCATGCATTATACATGATACATGACACACACATATATATATACATATATAGTACTTACGCACACACACATTAATGTATGTAATTGTTAAAAATATTCATCATGCAAAATATAACAATAGTAATATATACATGCAAATACATATTTTAAACTATTTACTGTATGTGTGTGTATTTAAATATACATAATAAATATACACAGCACACATACATATATTATATAAACTAAAACTTTTATTTTGGATATGACTAATTGTTTTGACAGCACTAATGTATAGATAGATAAATAGATAGATCAATAGAGCCTTTGTACAAAGGAATTAATATTGATGTCCTAAGTGTAATAAATATGATTAGTGACTTCTCTAAATTGTATACACCTCACACATTACCAAAATGTAGCTGACTGCACAATTACATCTTTTCAGTCTCATTTTTTTTGGCTTAATCTTGGCTCAATGAACCTCCTAGTGGTGAAGAACCACCACAGCAAGTCTCAGCAAGACAAGGGATCAATAGTATCCTGCTTTATTGGATCCAGATTTGACCGTCGGAGCCACAGATGAATGAGTTTTGTAGTCTGGTGAGCGGCTCACGTCGAGTTCAGGCTGTCAGACACGTCTGGTGGGGGTTTAAGGGAATGGAGAGGGGCCCTCAAAGTGAATGCCTGAGAAAAAGAGCATGGCACGGTAAACCTGAGAGTCCTGTCCCACGTCCCCGGGAACAACACGCTCTCTCACAGGGCCGGCCTGTGGACAGAAATGAGAGGTGACAGCGTATTCATTTCAGTTGCTGTTTTTCTTTAAGGGCCTGCTAAAAGCCTGTTGAATGATGAGTGGTCAGAGGATTTATTGAGGGGAGATGATTTTAAATTTTCTTAGACGAGGTGTGCAGTCATATGCCTTGACTTGCTATTTTCCACCAAGTTTTTTTTTTCTCCTGGCTTGTCTTAAATATTAAAACTAATACCTTAGAGTTACTCTGAGGATTGGTGAATGAAATGAGAACAGATTAATAATAATTGTCACTTGGTACAAGGACCTGAGTAAAAATGTTGAAGTCAGATTGATGCCATCTTTATTTGAATGATCCCTATATACACAAAGTATGGGCCAACTTTGCTTTGTTTTTTATGCGAACACTAAGGTATGCCTGTGACGTAATTCCTGCTCAAATCGCTTGTGCATGTGTGCACTGACCTGAGCGGACAGAGGAAATATATATAGCCGGTGAAAAGACAATGATATGCAAATCTGTGAAAAGTTTTCATTGATAACTTCTTGGAGAGAAATAACGCAGACGCTGAACAAAGATGTTCAGCGTTTTTAGTGTGGATGCGCTATTCATGCATGCTATCAAATAACCTATGCATGTACATGTCAAAACTGCATTATATAGGCTTTTCACCCAGTTGCATAGTTTGAATCAGTTCACTTTTTCAAAGTGAGGGCAATGCCACCCGCTGGTGACACCTACTGGTCAGAAGGGTGCAAAC
>JAUMHR010000075.1:1309166-1343172 GCA_032361145.1 Enteromius fasciolatus | reverse complement strand
CCCAAATTATGTCAATTAGGACAAGACATGTCTTTGTTTTTAGATGTTTAGCAAGCTGTCCAACCAGGGGTCAAACGGCTCTTAAGAGCCTGTTCTTGTCAGTGAATCCGCGCAAACATTAAAGGCAGATTTCCACACAGAGACCTGTTTATATGAATGACTAGTCCAAAACAATGTGCATTACCAGTTTGAATTTGTCTGAAAAGCCATACTGTATAATTTACAGCCTTAAAGAGAGAATTTCTTCTTAGCATAATGGATATTATTCAGTAACTAAAATCCCTGTAGTCTCTAGATGGCACGTAAGGATGTGATCTACTATGCAATTTAGTTGTCTCACTTCATAGCTGGCAATTATTTCCTCGCACTCTGTATTTATAACTTTCTGTCTGAAATCCAACCTGAGGTCTGATTAAACCAGATGTATGGCATTACTGAGAGGTCATCTATTGCTTCGTTTGGATGGAGCTAACAGCCGTGATGATTGGTGTCTTATTAGAAGTTCAGCACTTTCACCGGTAAGGCTTTACCTTTATAAATGCTCTCTTATAAACCAACCGCAGCGGTTTAATTTCCCTTTTGCAAATTCTAATGACATGCCTGAGCGGTCTGCTGTTTGCATAAAGACACATTTTTAGATCCGGTTTCACCTGTCTGTGAAATTCATATTACAATCCATGAATCTAGAGAGTTCACACTCGGCACATGAGACTCGTGCGAGACTTAGTGAATGAGGACAGGAAAAAACAGGCAGCCTTCTCCAGGTGTTCGTATGCAGTTTTCTAAGGGCTAAGGGAGTAGATATATACAGTATGAGATAATGAGTCCCACTGTTTAGCAGAGCGTCTTCTATTCTCTTCGAACGAGCTTGATTGTGCTTCAGTTCAGTAAAGCCCTTGGGTTTATCCTGTTGTGTGTGGGCCTTGACGGGGTTAGCGTGAAAAGAGTTGCCCTGCCTTCACTGGTGCCGGCGTCTCATTTACGCGGCCCCCTTGAGAACATGGAGAGATGTGGAAAATGAGCTATCTTCATCTGCGCTGCTCTCTTGCTCCTCCAGTTAAATAAATAAGGCATTACGCTGGAGGACCCAGGCCTTCATTACTACATACTCGATGTAATCAGACACGTCTGTATGTTTCTGCATATTCCTAAATAGACAGATATTAGAGCGGTCCCAGGAGGTGGAGCTGGACCTTTGAGATAAGTCTGTGCCGCTAACACCAGCCACGGGGGCTGATCATAGATGGGATGCAGGAATCCGGCTCACGAGATGCCAGATCCCACGAGAGACAGTTAGATTTTTAAAAGAGACTGATTTGGTTCAGAACTTCTCTTTTCTAGAGTCAGATCTGATCCCTCTAACCTTCAACTGTTCAAACATCATTCGGTGCTATAAAAATCCGACATGGGTACCGAAACACCAAAGTCATGCACAAACTCACGAGAATAAGATTCTTAAAATGTAACGTTTTGAGTTTTGGGTCTAGTTTCCCTATTGCTAGTCATCTTGAGTTTGTCAAGACTGGACCAAATAAAGGGGTTTTTGCAATGATGCCATAGTAGAGCCATTTTGGTTTCCTTTCAGAGAAAAGTTGAGGAGTTTTCTTAGTGTGGAGGACATTTTAATAATCTCAAGATATTTTCTTAAACGATAGTTCACCCAAAAATGAAAATTCTGTCATTAATTACTCACCCTCATTTCTTTCCAAGCCCATAAGACCTTTGTCCATCTTCGTGAAGCAAATGAAGATATTTTCGATGATATCAGAGAGCCATCCGACCCTCCATAGAGAGCAACACAACTCAAATGATCCAGAAATGCAGTAAAACCATCAGTAAAACAGTCCACCTGACATCAATGGATCAACTTTTGTTGTTTTCTTCGTGCAAAAAGGTATTATGTTCTGGATCTGGATCATTTCAGTCGTGTTGCTGTCTATGGAGGGTCAGGCGGCTCTCTGATATCTTCATTTGTGTTCTGAAGATGAATGAAGGTCTTACAGTTTTGAAACAACATGAGGGTGAATAATTAATGACAGACTTTTTTGATTTCTGGGTGAACTAACCCTTTAATTTGAAAAGGGTTTAGTGTAATGAAAAAGGTTCCATCAATGTTAAAGAGCCACTAAATAACTTATATATTTATTTCTTTTATCTTCAGTTGGGAACATGTTTGAATATCTTTGTGTTTTGTTTTGTTTCATTCGTTTTACACTCGCCTGTCTGGATCTCTTAGTTCGCTTATTACTGAACTTGATTACAGTAACATCTTTGAAGCAACAACACAATGGAGAGAAAAGAAACAACAACAAGAAGTTTCTGAGAACTAACACAAGCACTGTTTATTGTTCACTCCTCTCTAAAGGCATTCGGATGGAAGTGCGTCATCCAACCAATGATGTGTTCTCAGTGCCCGCACATGTTCAATTTCCAGGAGCCCCTCAGGCAGGATAGACTGACAAAGAAAATAACTAATATACATATATATATATGGGTGTAGAGAATAAAACATTTCTTTGTTGGTTAAAGAATGTAGAATTTAGCATTTTACATGTTGTAAATGACAAAGTAGTGACGGTTGACTTTAGATATGTTTCCTGTCTGGGTAAGGTGGCCATTTCCTGTTATTGTTCATAAGAATTTATGTATGTGATCTTACGGGAAATTGGCGTGCTATTCCAAAGAGCTACTCTTGATGCCAGAGTTTACTCAGGTTTACCTAAATCAGTCAGGTAAATTTAGATTTATTGGGAACTTATTTTATTTTATTTCTTTATGGGCTTTTTGGGGGGACACATTTATCAATAGTTGATCTCAAACTAAATTGCTTGAAAAAGCAAAGACATAATTATTTTGCAAGATATTGTAACACTTTTTACTGCTGCACCCTGCATGTTGACATTTTCCACTGTGTAATCTTTGATTACAATAGCATGGGCGCATATATTACAATAGCTAGCAAATTGCAACTCACAAATAAATCATGTTTGTTGTTCACCCAGTGGGCTACATATGTAAATGTAATTATGAACACGATGTAAAGTGCCATCGAGCCTTTTAATCAGTTGTTTAAAAAGCGGTCAGACCTAATTAGAGAAGCGCCTTCGGTTCAGATCAATGAGAGTCTTCCTCGAGCGTTTGGGTGCTCGCTGATATTCAGGTGTCATGCATCAGCGCCTTTCTCGACTGTAAACCTGCCGCTGCTTCTTTGAAGGAGTTCTCGGTTGGAGGAAATGGAGTTAGTGAAGTGAACAGGGTCAGCCTAACAGGAAAGAGACGCTCAGGGGTGACGCGTGGATGTGACAGGATCCCACTGAGCGCGTTCATCCTCCAGGAAGCATGGCTAAAATAAAATGAAATAATTTAAAAGCATATATCCAAGCAATAAGCACAAACTGTATTTTTTTTTATTAATTTATTTTTGTGCAAAACTATTATTATAATTATTTTTATATTATATTGTGGTGCTGTTTTGCTTAATGAATGAACGAAATTGTCTTCGCATTGTCTTTTGGATGTTTCTGTATATCTGCAAAAGATATTTGGATGTTTTCCAATACTCTTGACGCTTTGCCCCCTTCTCTCGTTCTGTTTTATGGTGCTGTGCTCATTTCAGTCAGATTTCCCTTATTTCACGGTTCAGTGGATGTTCAGGGTGAGCTCGTGCTTCCTCATTGGCCAGCGAGCCTCTGCTCTCCCATCTGACTTTCCCCATTCATACATCCCTCCTCTCCTCCTCTCACGCCTCCTCAACATAACTCACACTTATCCATGACAATCACTTTCTCGTAGACGGGACTAATTATTTAAGACTGGAAAAGAGTTCAAAAACCCCAGTGACAGAGACGAGACAGGTGAGCATTCTGCAGAAGCTGAGCATGTGTTCTTTCTGTTTTTGTCGATATTTCTTGTCGTTCTGCAATCATCGGGTCGGTTCGGTATCCGGGATGAAAACACATGCACGTGGAACTACTTTTCATAGGCGAAGGATCTGAGTTCCGTGTGCTCTTTGGTATGTCGCTTCGTTGCTCGTTCCCAGTGTGTTGACAGATTAGAAAGACGCTATTAGATGGATAACACGCGCGCGCTAGGTAAGACGCTTCAAATGAAACACTAGACGCTCGGCGATGCAGTTACTTAACAGTCCTGTTGAGCCTCCAGTCACTTAATTGGCCACAGATGCGGAATTCTATGCTCCTTTACCGTTTAGAAATTGGATGCATTTGGGAAAGTTTATGAGGCGAGCCCAGCTCTCGCCCGCAGGAGCTCGAGGTCTGACGCGGCGAATATAAATCGAGCGAATTATAAGACTCCTGATTTATTCATTACGTTATGTTCAGGTATCTACACGACAACATCTCATTCATTATCGCGATGGCAGACAACTGACGAAAGCCTTTGGATTTCTTCGTTTATTGTTAGGCTATGCTATTCAAACTGATGTGAACTGTGTAAACGCATAGCTATGCGATATATTGATGCTTTACGCACGAACCGGGTCAAAAGAAGTCTTAGTTATACACGGTCACAACCCAATAAAACTGCAAAGTTGAATTGCAATTTTAAGTAAAACCTAAATAACCTGCAGTCCTATATTTAGGCTACTACACCTTTAAATCACTTTAAATGAAGAAAGTCTATTGACACCGAACACATGAACAGAAATAATTTATTGGAAAAAGTGCACTGAAGCAAATATTATTTTATAGCTACAAAATGATGCATGGATCATGGAAGTTTTTTTTTTTTTTTTTTCTTTCAGTGATTGCTCGGGAAAGTTAACTGTTTGAGATGATAAAAACACGTTGCAAATAAAACGTTTTATTTAGTATTTAGGCTACACCAGACTGCAATAGAAAACTCGCCATCCCTCCGCTGTCCTGATGAATTCTTGTTTAATGATTAGTCTATAGCCTTTAAAGAAAGATAAATAAACGGTAAGACTGTGTCAGTGGTCAGTGCACAAATCAGGACGATTTACGAGATTTAAAGTTCTGGTGTTGCTGTGTTTTGATATGGCCATCAGTTATTTTATAGTGCTCCTGGACTGCTGTGGAATGTTAAATAATGCTAGTGCCAGTCTGCTCTGTAATTGCACGCCGAAGGAAAGGCGAAAGACACCGTCCCCGAGGTGCCCTTTCACCCGAGACTTTGTAAGTTACACTTATTAAAACGAAAAGTGTTTCAATATGTGCTGCTCTGAACGTGAAGGGGGCTGGGCCTGTATACTTTACAAATTAACTTATCTTATATAGCCTTATCTTATAAACACAATAAAAAAAGAAACGAAATATGAAGAAATGGTAAGAGAAACGCAAAAACATATATAGATATTTAACTTATCTTAAATATGAAAATAATAATAATAATAATTATTATTATTATTATTTTACCTGAATAAATATAGCATGAAATGGAGGCCTGTTGCAGTCAATTCATAAAGTTAAATAAATAAATAAATAAATAAATGAAACCTCTGGAGGGATGAAAGGTATATGCTACAATTCTTAAAGGAATAAATGCAGCTCTGTTTAACGTGGCCCTCATATAAGCTCATGAACCAGATCTGACCTCTCTCTTTAGATTACTGGATGTCTTTTAAATGAAAAAAATTTTATTCACAAGAAATATTGCGCTGCTTACAGTTTTATACACTATGTTAACCAGGAGAATGCAGATAAACGAGCTTTATTTATTTACTAAAGAAACATATCACTGTAGGGCATGAAGAACTACATTTCGACGAATCTGAGACGGAAATCAATGTTGAGAAGAACTGGCATGAAGAAAAGAAATGTGTTCACGGAGGAGAAGCCGTGTAATTCAGAGAAATAAATCAATAAAGTGGTTTGTGCTGATTTTTGAGAAATGGGAAATAGTGAATGGTTAGAAGACAAAAGATAAATTGATTTTCTTTTTAAAATGTTCGGAATTTAGCAATTGAAAAAAGCAATTGGATTAATTTGGGACAGTTGTGTTGGGACGGCGGCCGGAATTAAGTTAGAATTAAGAAGAATTTAGTTGCATTCGCTTTGTATATATTATTATTGTTGTTGTTGACATTTAACTTAGTCTTGTTTATTTATTTGTTAGTTTTGTACTGCTAAACTCCAGCTTCCTCTGAGATGACCTGTGTTTTTTTTTTTTTTTAAGGGGCAGTGAAGTGAACAGCACACATTTCTGGGCTCTCTGTCCAATGAAAATGTTTCAGACCGTCCCTGACACGTCGTCTTACGTCAAGGTAAGACAACATCGTCACTACGAGCAGGTAAAGTCAGAGGAAACAAGACTGGAACTTCTAAATTGCCCTTTTCCTCTTCCCAGTTTCATTGATGCCTGATGTAAATGGCTTGTTAAAACGCGGTTTTCCGGATTCACCACCCGCCATATTTGACTTAAAATGTATGATACAGTATGAAGGACGTTTAGTTTGACGAGTGATTTAATTGGTTGACAACACATCTGGGAGAAAGAAGCCTACACTGTCTAGCTTAGTCTTAAATTTGATCTGGCCAATGAAGGGAGGGTCAGGCCATCTCTGACCTTCACAAATGTTAGGTATTGCACATTATTGTATTTGACGTGGTGCTTTTTTATCTTTCCCTCGACATGGTCTTGAAGAATGTAAACATTGCAAATGGCAGACATCTGTTTTTGCATGAACTAAGTTAGACCAACCATGCGCAGGGAAGTTTCCATATAGTACTCGAACTGTCTACAGATGGGTTTTGAGTCTACTGTAAGCCCGCATTGATTATGCCACTTCTACTGAATTGCTCACTTTATATAGGCTACCTCTTTATGAACGGCATGTTGTATTAGGCCTATCACTGTTCGTTCTTTTAGAGGCTGATTGGCATATCTGGATGGTTATTTATGGCGAAGTGCCACAACATTAACTTTAATGCATCAAAAGGCTTAGTGCACAGCGCACAGACAGAGCCATGAAAATGAAGTATTGTGCCTGCTAAAGTCATTCATTATATCTTTACAATCAGCATACTTTCCAGAGCCGAGTTGTTATGTTATGGAGACTTATTGCCCCCCTGCATAAGGGAGCTTTTCATGCAGACGCTAGTTTGTGTTTCACAGTCCCACGAACAGTCCTCGATTTGTTTCGAGACATTAGCAGCGCAGGAATGTTGAGGGAAAACCTTCTCTTTGAAATCCAGCTTTCTCTCCACAGACTGAATAATAAATAGAGCACTGCGTGGCAGTGGAGTTGGGCCACGTATAAACAACAATAAAACGGAGCCGTAGAAGTCTCTGGGAATGTATTTGTTATTATATTGTATGATTTCTGCATTTTAAACATTCTTGGGTTGTGTCTGTATTAGAGCATTCTTCTAATGCAATCAAAAATTGACAAATATTTTAACAAATATGTTCCACAAATGATTCAACAAGTGTGTGCCCCTCCCCCTCTTTCCTTCGCGCGCTGCAGATAAACGGTCATATTTGGGTGTTGTTGCTGGCGGGCATAATTTGAGCGGGAAAGGGGGATTTACCTCAGCAGGCCTCAAGAAAGGCCAGTTTGAGAGAAATATTCAGCTTCATTCAGGCGAAGCCACGGGTTAAGGTTTTTGTTTGGTTAAGGCCGGGCGAGACTGGGGCTTTCCAATAAAAACAAATCTCAAATTAATTATGGCCCGAAGCAGGAGGCCAGACAGTTTGCTGTTGTGTCCTGAAGTCTCTATTTTTCGATGTTCGTATCATTCTTCGCGCGTGAGAGGAAAAGAGCGCGTGATGGTCTTGAGTAACCTGAGAATGACGATGCCAATCAGGACAACCTCACTCAAATATTTTTTTCGCAAAACCATATAAATAGATAGATGTTATTTATAAAATCATTCTAATTGTACACTTTAGTAGCCCTTTAAGTAACTGTGTAAACGAAAGTTCATTTACCACGTTGTTCCCACACCGTTTTTTCTTCTTTCGTCCTGTTTAAGTTGAGGAAGCCCCTGGTCTCACTCTGGGTTAGTCTAACTCCGGCACTTCAGGGTTTTTCCAGTAGCGTTGGGCCACTGGCTTCCCACAGGTCGTGGTTGAGAGAAATGCCTGGCTGTCAAGCTCCAGCGTCGAGCCAGATGTTCTGTGGCTCACTACATAAACCAACATGCATCTGTTTATTGGCCTTCCAAAATGTTTGTTACCGCTGGACTCATAATGACCTGGGCAAGTGCCACGCGGGAAAAGAGGCTGATTTTCTAGGTTTAATGATGCACCTCATGAAGATGTTTGCTCCATAAATAAAACTTTTTTTTTTTCTGGACAAGTTATCATTACATCTTAAGAGTTGAAAACGCACCGTATCTGAAAATATCCTTGGCTTAGATAAGCAGATGATGTCTAAATTGTTGTCATTAAACAATGAATATCATACCCATCTACAATATCACTTCTTTGCTTTAATCCACCACAAGTGCAGTTCGTAATCCTGAATGAAACGCTTGTGTTCTATTTATCTGATGTATAGTTTAGTCTCAAGTAAGAGACGTCTCATTTATAATAATCGAAACGGAGACCATAAAACATAATTATACTGTCATTAGTGACCCCTCTCCGCCAGATCTCCGTCTCGTCATGCGCTCAGAGATAATGGTGTTTTAATTAAA
The DNA here is from genome assembly GCA_032361145.1 of Enteromius fasciolatus. Taxonomy (NCBI): domain Eukaryota; kingdom Metazoa; phylum Chordata; class Actinopteri; order Cypriniformes; family Cyprinidae; genus Enteromius; species Enteromius fasciolatus. The sequence continues at coordinate 1,334,554 of JAUMHR010000075.1, read as the reverse complement.
AGAATGGTGGAGTCTAAGCGGCCCCTCTAGGGAAACATATGTTTCGGCTATCAAGTCCCACGCTCTGTGAAATGATGTCCACCCTTCCACTGCAACTTGCATGCACAAAAAAAAAAAAAAAAAAAAAACTAAAATGATGATCCAAATATCGGTCATAAATAGTAAATGCTGAGTTGAAACCAAAACCCATTTTCCATCTTTCTGCTTTGTCACCTTCTGCAAAAAATGCAAACACATACATTGATTCATATATGCCAACGCCGTTTATTTGAATGAAAGAAAAGGCAGTGTTGTTTTGTGCACGAGAGAGGGGCCCTGACTCGAAATGGTTAAACAAGGTGTCTCCGTTAATTACTGTGCAGGCCTCAGGCAGGAGAAGCCTTGACCCCTAGCAGGATCCAGATGTGGCGCTCTCGAGGGGGCCTCTCCCCCCTCCAGACCCCCATGTCGCAAACCAGCCGGCGCAGACTCAGTCTCGCTCCCCTAGGCATGGCCCTCTCGGTCAGGGGGTCTCAGGATCCGGGGGTCTGGTCACGTTTTGGGTTGGCTGCGCGTCTAGAGTGCGCTGGGTAATAGAGCGCACCAGAAAAAAAATGTAGGGGGTGGAGACTGACTCTGTATTTGGAAAAGGGAATGTAAAGACTTACTATATAATATTGGTGCAAAATAGTTGTTGATATTGCAAAATCCGTGTTAAATCATAGTAAGAGTTAAACGTTTTCAGGACGAAAGTAGCCTGAACAGTTAATGTTAAGTAAATGTGGTCTAGAGACGATTCCCCTCATTTCCCATGAAGATATAAAATATGTGAGGCCATATGTTACTGATTTTGCGAAATGTCGAACAACAAGCACACGAGAGGTATCAGCCTCTCCATACGGTCCATACAGCTATTGCTGGAGATATGCTGTTCGTGTGCATTCAGAGGCGCGCACACGTGTGGAGCAGACAGACTGGGCGCTGCTGGCTTCGCTTTTATTAATGGAAACCCGTTTTGCTGCTAAAGAAGTTCGGACAGACTCATCACATTCCTCACTTCACCATAGGTAGATCCAGCTCGCGCTTTCCTTTACAGCGGAACACCTACGCTATTATATGACACAGTTTTACAATTTATATGTTTATTCGTTCTCGTATAAACGTGCATTCTTGCAAAAATTCAGTCAGATGTACAGTTCTCGTTATTATATTTTTAATAGTCTAGTCTAATTTGTTATTTAAGATTTGTGATGGTTTTTAACATACATTCGATGCATTATCGACTTTTCTAGCAAATCGGAAAAAGCGCGACAAATCGAGCTGGCAGGAGTTCTGTAAACATTTCCAGGCAAAAACATGTACAAAGGAAAGAAACGCTATTGTTTTGGTGTCTTATCTTTTCGGGACAAATATCCTGCTTTGGGTGCCGTGATGAAGGCAGGGCCAGCGACACACACACACACACACACACAAGCACGCACACATACACGGCTTCCTTCTCAAGCGCAGTGACTTCACTTCCCAAATTTAGAGGAAAAAAACCATCCGGCAAAACTGTCTCTGTCTCTCCGCCACAAATCGGGGGCTGGAATTAATTCAGACGCGTGTCATGTTTGGAATATTGTCGGGCTCCACTGAAAATTGCGCGAAATGGACGGAACTATTAAGGTAAGCGCGGAGGAGAGAGATCTTTCTGAGATGGACAGAGTTCGAGAGCTTAACGCCTGTAGTTCTGGGGGACTTTTCAGACGCTCCGAGCAGCGCTTTTCCTCTTCTCTCTCTCTCTCTCTCCAAGTTTCCTTTTCCTTTTTGTCGAAACTTTGTTGAAAGCTGAAAACTGAGCGGAGGATACGAGCGTTCAGACGGATTGTACGCACGCTCGGACGCTCGTAAAAACGCACGGGCTAGACCCGCTGTTTGTGATGGAGTAAAGATGTTTCGCCAAGAAAAAAAAGGAGGAAAAAAACGTCTCGTTTTTAGGATTGGAATAGCGACAGTCCGAGGCTGCTTTGTGTTTTCAGCATACCGTGGCGCGTGTGTGTGAATGCAGCGCAGTGCTTTATATAAATCATAAAGCTTTAGGCTGGAGATGTGGCTGCGCAATTGGAGTGGCACCGTGCCGAGGTTTTCCAACCATTCATATGGTTCAAACGCCGAGCCCACCCACAATAAAATATTACTCCACAGTCGTTCCCTTCTTCTGATAACTAATGATAATTATTGCGCGGTGCTCTTGAATGGATTGATAACTCTATTTATAAACGAATTTGTGTGTGTGTGTGGTCCACACCATTACATTTGTGCATTTTGGATAGTTTTATAAATAAATATAATAATAATAATCCGCATATTGAAAAAAAAAAAAAAAAACAGCTATCAATATTTGGAATGGTACAGCTATTTCTGAGCATCAAGCAAGGTAACGATCACTGATTGATTGTTGACTCTGGAGGGGAGGGCTCTTTTTTGCGGTCATATAAGTGGTTTTTGGGTGTGGTATGTGTTTGGGGCCGTACACACCATGCTTGTGTTAGATTTTATCACGTTAAATAGACTGTTTCGATTGCACTGGGGTGACTGGGGGGAAAAATGATGATTTTAATGCAGCAACACTCATTCAAGGAGTGTATGTATGGTGTTAAAGAATAAAAAATATAGTGTTTGTTATTATTGTATGATTGTGATTGGCTGTTGAAAATGACAATGAATAAATACCCATTATTACTGTTACAAATAATTGGACTATTATTAAAGCAAAGCCAGCACACAATCAAACATAATGATTAAATTGTTATTTGCAGTTAGCTACTGTACTATAAAAAATATATATATATATAAGGTTGTTTGGTTGTATTTCAGTTGTGTTAATATACTCATACATACATAAACAACTAAAAATGTTAGACATCATTATTGTTTGGGTGTTTCTGTATATTAAAAACCACATATAAATGTTTGCTTTGTCAGCTTATATATAGTGGTATATAAAGACAGTGACACTGTTGGTAATATTGTTCTGTTATGATCTTTTGTTCATTATTTATTATTTTGAATGACCCTAACACTGACCTTACTCGATTCTTTAACTTTTAATACTAATAATAAAGTTTATAAAACAAGCCTACCAACAATAATATTAAAATACAATCATCACATATCAGTGCTGTACTTTGTTTACAGTAGCATTTATGTTATTCAGAGGAATTTGTCAGTTATTCCATTGAAATTTGACACGTATAGCTCTCTTGATGATTTTTTTTAACCGTACACTTCAGTCGATAATGAGGAGGGGGTTTCAATCCACGGGCATTTCCTGCTCCTCACAATCTGCTTTCCTGTCAGGTTTCCTTTTCCTCCTGAAACAAAAGACAGGAATGCATTCTGTATAAAATAGCACTGAGCTTTTAATGGGGTCCGCACATCCCGAGCGAATGACGCATCTTCTGCGTGATGATAAAGTTGGCTGAATACGAATACCAAGTTTCTCAAAATTGCTTTTCCTGGTGAGAATCATAACACACGGTAGCATAATGTTTTATTTATGCAGCATGTTCAGCTGTTGGCGTACCTCACCATAAATCTACAACACCAAACCAGCCTGTGGTTCTGGATGGTTTAAGCGAGCCATGCAGACACGGCCAATTTATAGCCTAAGGAAAATAGCACCTTTGTGAGTATTTTAACCTCATTGTAACAAGAAGCTTGCACTTGTACTCTGACCGTCGCTCAGCACTCTGTTTCACAGAGATGGAGGAATCCTGCCTTTTGACAGGCCTGTCTGTACGTATATACGAGCGTGAGTGTGGAATTAGATTTTCCTATTTTTACAACCCTCTGTAATCTTGGGAAAGACTGACTGCCAATCATGAATTATATGGTGGAGGCTGATATGTCTGCGTGTAAGTAACGTGTAACAGTCATAATAGCAGCTCTGGCCTTATCTGGCACCATGAAGGCATTCCTTAACCCTGCCATACTTATCATGCCACAGGCCTGCTGCTGTGGGTCGCCCCGATACTGTCCTCGGGACGCTGATCAAATTGATGACGACTGTCACCAAAGTCAAAAGCCAAAGAGGGAAAGAGAGTGATCCCCTTTACCATTTACTGTTAATCTGTAAAAACAGCGAAAGTGAAATGCGCTCGGTGTGCTATCTGGATGCTGCGTGCTTTACAAAAAGCCTATATTTAGTGACACTTTGTTTTACTGTTACACCTATTAGTCGCTTATTAGCATCCATATTACTAGTATTAGTGCTAATTACATTACCTCAACAAAGTACAAAGTACCTCAACCTAAAAACCACCTTAATGAGCAGCAAATTAAGAATTAATGGAGGGGAGTGTGTCTCCGTCACACTGTATATTGAGTGGCCTTAACAACTATGCACTTACATTTAAATTCATTATTTGATACAATGCACTTTTTGTGGACATACATTTATGTACTTATATATTTAAAATGCGTGCATGTAATTATTTTTTTGCTATAACATCGTTGTCCCGTCCTTTACACGTTGACCCACCCTGAAACCTACCCGAACAAGCAAATCTGTTCCTAACCTTAACCTTATCCCACCTGAACAGCAGCAAAGGTTTTTTTACAAATCATACGAACACAATAAGTACATTGTACAGTAGTTACATAGTAGTTGAGGCCACTTAATGTAAAGTGGGACCCTTTATTTTAAGATGTCCTTCTTATCGTGTAATTATATATTTAGTTACTGAGTAATTTTAATGAACAACAACTACTGACTGTATGGTTAGGGTAAGTTGCATGTAATTATGCATAATTTATTGTTATTATAAAAGTAAGTACACGTAATGTGTAACAAGGGCACCTTAAAATGAGGTGTTACTGTATATTTCTATTAAAAGGAAGAATCATACCTTTGGGATCAAACAGCAAACATCTTGCACTGCCTTGTCTTCATTTTTTATGTTTTTATTGAGCATAAAGTTTAGTGAACGGTAAGGGTTTGACAGATGTTCGTACCTGAAATATCAGCGGGAAATCTTCAAGATAGTTTTCAGAAAAGCCAAAGAAAGGTTTGACTGAGATGTGAATGGAGACTATCACATGCACGTGTAGACGCTGCTCTCTCCGGAGGGGCCTGTCTGCCGCGTTTGTTTTCTTTAATAAAACTACATCACCCCAGCTGAGCGCCTGCAATGAGAGCAAATGTAGAAGTGACCCTGGACAGATCGCTCTGCCTCTGTTCTGTCTCACAGATGAGTCATGAGCAAGACGAAGAAATCTTGTACTTATTGAAAGCCACGTCTTGAAATTCTTCTCCAATTCAAAAGGTTTAGTGGTCCATGTGATGTTAATAGTTGTTTGTTTTTTTGGAACAGCTGTTAGCTGTATGATGATGCTTATATTCTTGTTAATAAATACAACTACATAAAAAGCAGAATTACTTTGGCAATGCACCTTCCTGGACTTGGTTTGGGAAAACTTTGTATTCTTTATCAAAACACAATAATTTCACCTCCTAAACAACTTTCCTTTATGCTGACATCACAGATCCCTCTTTTTTAACTCCGCCCCCTTCAACCTCCTGACTTCTTTCTGCTGTGTAATTTCCATTGGACTCTACTCTACATTTTTTTTATTAAATATATAATACTGACATATGTGAAGTTATTTACTTGCTGAAAATCACGTTTTTAAATGCTTCTCTATTGTTAATTGTCAAAATGAAGATTAATGACGTGTGAATGGTTTCGTGAAATTTTAAAACTGTTCATAATTCATGAAAATTTGTATTTGCAGTATATTTAAAGATGGGAAATTTGCTAGCAATTTCTGGATGAAAATAGATTTTATTTTTCGGTGTACAAGAAAAAATGTATATATTTTAATAAGGTAATTTTCAAGTAATTATTGCATAGATTATTGGAGTATGTTTTACAAGAAAATACTTAATTTTTTAACATGCAGTTTCTCAATAAAAAAAGCTTTCTACTATTTTTGCTGTTTGGTGTAAACAGTCATAACCATGTGACAGATTTTTTTGATGATTTATTTATTTATTTATTATACTATTGTACTACCTGGTACATAAAAGTCCACAAAAAAATCATTATGGACTTTTCAGGTTTTACTGTGATTAATTAATTTGTGCAAATTATTCCAAAAAAGAATGCATTCATAATCTTTTATCAAAACACAAAAACTTTGCAAGTTGCATTCCGTGTTGACTTCTAGCCATGTTTCCCGTATCCGCAGCAGTGGAGTGGCTATGTGTAAGCAATCAGTTGCATTGCTTCATTTGCACCCAGCATCTGTGATTCTGCCCTTCAGCAAGAAACAATTTGCAATTGGTTTTGCTTAATTCTGGTTACACATGATGAACTGAAAGTAATTTGTCATTGGCTCTGTGATTTAATGAGAAACAGTGATTCAGTTTGGGTCTGTTCTGTCCTCCAGGAGGCGCTGTCAGTGGTGAGTGAAGACCAGTCTCTGTTTGAGCCTCCGTACGCTGCTGCTGCTCCCTTACCCAAGACAGACATGACTGCGTCCGGCGCGCAGGACTACGGTCAGCCTCACAAGATCAACCCTATCCCCCCTCAGCAGGAGTGGATCAACCAGCCTGGCCGGGTTAATGTCAAGCGAGAGTATGACCACATCAATGGATCCAGGTATGGCAGAAAAAAAGTAGTTCTGTCTGAAATAAGCATTAGTAAGCCATAGCCCTTCTGTCTCTGACATTTTTTTTTCTTTCTAGCAGAGAGTCCCCGGTGGACTGCAGTGTGGGTAAATGCAATAAAATGGTGGGTGGGACCGATGCATCTCAGATGAGCTACACTGGCTACATGGATGAGAAGTGTGCTCCGCCCCCAAACATGACGACCAATGAGAGGAGAGTTATCGTCCCAGCAGGTATTCGCTTCATCTTGTCATGACTGTGTGTTGAATGCTGCATTTATAGGGGCACAAATTTAATACATACTGATTTTTGTTTTGCAAGTTGTCACAATCAGTTTATTTCCAAATAAACTTAAGATTTTTTTTATTTTTTATTATTATTTAAATGTAGCTAAAATAAATTATTTGCAACCACTTACCTTAACAAAAAAATAATGTTTATATATATACTTAACAACTATATATATATATTTTTTTTTCAGTGCACTGGAAAAAATGCTCTAAATAAACTGTAAACTGTAAACTTTCCCTCATTAATTGCTAATAAATGTCATTATTTATTACGCATAAATAAACTAGCAGCGAATAACAAACTGAAAGAAATATGGAATTGTGAAGTAGAGCGGCTGAAATTTAATGTTCTTTTGAAACATATTCTAAAGTTTTATTTGCCACTCGCAACTCATTTATTACAAAAATATTTTAATATTACATTTTAAAATATATGCATTTTAAATATGAAATACTCTGTTTAAATACTTCTATTTAAAGGGATAGTTCACCCAAAAATAAACAATTAAAAATCTTTATTTTTGAGTCATCTTCAAATTGTTCAAAACCTGTTTGTATTTCAGCTGTTGAATGGAAAAGATGTTGATGAAAGCCATTGACTTCTTTCACACTATATAAGTTAATGGTTTTTGTTTTGTATTCTTGTGTGAGCTGTCTCTTTAGGGTGTAGAAGCAGCTCTACAATGAACTGCAAAAATAATGTTTATAAAGATAAGAAGCCTGCGGTAGCCTATTTCACTGAAATTGCAATTGATCCTCCACAAGATCTTAATGATGATCTGAACTTAATGAAAGTTGTAGGAGAAAACAATATATAAAAAAATAAAATAATAACGCATGCGCTCTGTGTGTTTGGAGCTTATACTTTTGAATTCCCATTTGCAGCCACTAATAAAGCAGAAATAATTACTTTCTCTGAAAATGCTGAATGTTTCTGTAAATTACAACAAAAGATCTGCTCACTGCTTTAGATGATATATAGACCATAGACAAGTGCTTGGAAGTTATCTAATATCTAATTTTTGACTTTATTGCTATTTCAGACCCTTCTCTCTGGTCTCCAGACCATGTGCGGCAATGGTTAGACTGGGCCATTAAAGAGTATGGTCTTCAGGAGATCGACACGGCCATGTTTCACAACATAGATGGAAAAGAACTTTGCAAGATGGGCAAAGATGACTTCCTAAGACTTACCAACATCTATAACACGGAGGTCCTGCTCTCACATCTCAATTACCTCAGGGAAAGTAAGTCTACAGCTTCTTATTTATATTCATTTGACATGTGGCTAATATGGGTCTTTGATGTTATTCTTCTTTTGCTTTTAAATTTGTAACATACTGCTTTACTATGCCTCGCTTTATGATGTCAGAATACATCATAACCCTAATATTTTCATATTTTTTACACTCTCAGAAAATGAATAGTCAGTCATCAGTGGGGCAATAGAATTTCAGAAAGAAAGAAAAAAGCTGCCACTGAACGGTAGCTGCTAATATGTACTATTTAGGAAATAATATGTTGGACTAAAATGCAATTGTTTGGGAATAAATAAGGTATAAATGTGTACATTTTGAAAGGCCTTGTTTCATGAGAGTGTATCCTTTGAAAAAGTCTACCTGGTCTCATGGCATAAACGTAGCTTGGTGAATTTGTTTAGCGAGACACAAAATACGTACCAATAAGTACATATCACTGGTTTCCAAAAGAACTGAACACTAGGGGCAGTAAAACTCTGACACTTATTATTCCCTTTTACTCCAAATTACAGAGATTTTACACAATTACTTAAAATGTTAGCATCACACATAAACAGCTTCATATCTGTGTGTTTTCATAGACGATAGGTTCGGTAACTCACCGAGGAGCTCCGGTTCAATCCTGTGTAACTACGCTTCAACAAAACAGTTCAAATCCGTGTAAAAGGAAGTTGAAATGACAAGGTTGCCTCAGCAAATTAGTTTTTATATCAGTTTTGTATTTGTTAACACTGTTGGGAAGGTTTAGGGTTGAAATTGGTGTGGGGCATGATAAAGCATAACGTTTTAGCAACAGTTCACGGATATTTCAGTTCTGAACTCCTGCAATACATAACTATATTAATGTTATAAAATTGTTACCAGGGTTCACGTATTGAATATGTGTTTTAGCACCACTCAGTGGACATTTCTCTTAAACTGCAGCTAAATGTGAAGTAAGGTACATAAAAACGGTGTTGCAAAAAAAGTGCACAGAGGTACATATTGTTATGAGACTAATAAGCATTCAGGTACTACTAAATAAAGTACAAATGTGTAGTTTTGAAAGGATAGTGATCTTATGTGCCTAAATGATGCAATTATTAATCTCACATTAGTTGCAATGGTCTGACTTTGTCTCATTACGGAATGCATTAAGGACTTCAAAACATAATCAGCTTAATTGCAATTTCATCAAAAATCACCCGGAAGACGTTTTAGAGCAGTGTTTATATTTTGTTTAGGACTATTTATGAGGTGCCGTGCAACTGACCAATAAACTATTTAGAAACGCTTGTAATAATGGTACCACAACAGTAAAATGTTTGGAAGTAATTGTAACTGTTTAATGCATGACTATCCATGCAAGAAATGGAGCCTAGTTTCTTCCACATGGCTGCTGTCATTGTTTTTAGCCACGCCGTGGCACAGTCACTCAAACCACACTGAGATCAAGTTTACAGCAATATTTTATAACATGCATTTTAATAGTTTGCACATTAGGTTCGCTTTTAATTCCACTCGAAGGCTTTCGTAGGGAGGGCTCCTGTCTCGCTCCACCTGCTTGACTTTTACTGGACGCATTTGGTTTGGCAGAGTTGCAATGATTATGAATTTCAGCAAGCGTCCCGTCCAGAGCATCTCCCCCTGAGCGCTCTCGGCCCCAGACTTAGAGAGATGAAGCCCAGGTGCATGGCCTCAGGAGACGGGCCAGCGAGGCCCCTGCCTACACACTGCACGGGAAAGTTTATCCCTAATTTACAACAGAGGCATCTTGCCCCATTTCTCTTCCAAAGGATTTCTTATGTTATTTCCCTGCGTGTTTTGGCTAGAATCCCACAGCTCTGGCGAAAACTAAGTCCACTCATCCACTTAAAAACATCAGTGCCATCTATAAGCGAACTGTCGGAAGGACAGGAATTGTTTGCACGAGAATCGCGTCGGTAAACAGAGCTACGCGTTCTCCAAAGGGTCGCATTTAGATGCAATTTGCTGGGATGGCGAGAGCAGCTGGCCCATCCAAACATTATGACAGCAGCCCGCTTCTGAGGTGGGTGGAGTCCCAACAGGGCCGAGCGGTTAAAACGGCTCTACTTAAAAAATATAGTGATGGATTCTGCTGTGAGGTAATGGGAACTTTATTCCGTGGGTGTCAACGGTTTTGTGCTGGTGGCCAGGCTGTGGGCCTGCATACAGACTCGGAGTATAACAGAGAGCCATTGTGAGTCGCAGGGCAGAGCCCGGCCTGTCTGTGAGCTGTCAGGTGATTTTCTCTTTTTTTAAGAGAACTTGGTTTCGGAGTTTTCATTAGGGATGATCGCCCCGGGACTGAGCCAGAGCTTACGCGCCGGGCATTGTGGATCTGTCTTCCGCTCCTTCTTTGATTTAGTCTGTGTGTTTTGGATACAGAAGAAATGGTTTGTAATCCTTCGCTCCACCATTTGTATTGCCTTGGAACACATCCCGAGTCAAAATCAAATAATAATAAGAGAGACGGTCCTATCTTCCAGAGGCTACTCGCTCTCAGCCAGAAGACGTTTGTGTTTCTCCTACGTATTTGTGACTTTAATCACCCTCGTATTATTTGAATACTTTTTATTCCTTTCTGGCACACAAAAGGAGACATCTAAAAAAAATGCCAATGGTCCAAAACAAAGGTCCACAGCATCCCATTGAAACCCACTGATTTTCAATTTTCATAAAATAAAATTATATTGAAGAAAAAAAAAGTCATGTTGATTGCGAGAAGAAATTTTAAATTCAGTGGAACCTTTCCATTCCACTAAAAGTTCTTCTTCATTTTATTTATTATTATTATTATTAGATTACAAAAATGGCCCCCCTTTTGGAACATTTATAAGTCTATTTAAGTCTAAACAAACAAATAACAACAACATCAACACGTTGTTATTCATCTTAATAATATAATATAATATAATAATATAATATAATATAATATAATATAATATAATATAATATACTGACAGACACCTTAAGAGCACAGGTGGTAAAGAGATAAATCAATGTTAAAGATTAAAAAAAACAAAACAAATGTATGTAATTAAACATAATAATATATAAAAAATAAATCAATCAAATATGAACTATCAAACAGTCAATTCATTATTTTTTTTTCTTGAATTATTATTTTTTTTTACAGTAGTTTACTGTAAAATTACACGAAATGACCCATTTATGTATATTGCCGTTTTCACTGTGTAGAGTTAGGGAACTTATCATTAGCCATGTTTTTTACTGTTAAAATAAGACCTTATTTATGAACAAAAGGTTAAAACATTCTGCAAAGTACAAACCACAACACGAGGGTGAGTAAATAACAGAATGTATATATTTTAAGGCGAACTGTCTCTTTAAGAGGACCATGTTTTATGTAGTTTACATGCGTGTGCATGTGTGTAGGTCCATATGTTTTCTGGAATGATTTCTTTAGAGCCCGGGGGCTCAGGGTTTGAAACCAAAGATGATCTCTTTCCTCTCGCAACACAAACAAACACAATCACAATAAAGCCCTCTGGTTCTGCTCACACACTGGGCTTGGATCCGCACACACACACATCCATCGGCCGCTGTCTGCCAGTGTGACAGTCGGCAGCATAATCATTTCATACACATCTGTGTACATGCTGTGGTGTTTACATAGAGTCTGATTAACATTCCTCTGTGTCGCTGCTTATACACAGCGGAGCAGGGCAGGGTCGAGTCCTGCCTCTACAAACTGCAAGCAAACGCTGACTCATACAGTACACACACACACACACACACACACACGCACGCGCATCAGAACGAGCCGAAGACACAGAGCTGGTGAACAGGTACTGTATGGCTGCTGGAGCTTGATGGTGCCGGAGGACGCTTTGTTTTGACTCTGCTGTTGGTCAGTTATTCAGATTTTATTAGTGATTGCCGCCCACTCGCCAATGTGCTTTCAATTTGGCTGCAATTTGAGAATTTGTTGGAATTTCATTGCAGGAGGGGAGCGGAGCTGGACTGCTGCTTTATCGCAGCATACACACACTGCACAGACCGAAAGGTGTGTGTTTGAGAAAGGTTCTAGCAGTAAGATTGAACAGAAATAAGCTTTTTCTCTCACAGAGTCACTGTATACTCACACATTTATACAGATCTGGAATCACTTGCAGCTCTTCTGTGATTAACGTGTTTTCAGTTTCTGAGTTCAATTAAATTTATTTTTGGGACTTAAAATAAAAAAGCATAACTGTCTGGTGGTTGTAATAAAGACAGACGTCTCATTATCTCATTATAAGGCTGAAATTCATGGAAAAAATAAAACTTGTAGTTTATTCTGTTTTTAATGGCATGGAAACCTCATGATATCCATAATAGGCTTGTGTGCCATTTAGAGTTGAATTAACAATGTTTTTAAAAATCTAATTTAATTCCCAAATTTAAACAGACTACTCCCCAAAGAAGCAGACGTACAGTCAAAAATTAAAGACATCGATATGACTAATTTTGACTAGAAATACCCAAGGACAGAGAACAACAGAACAATTGAAGTTTGTGTATACATTATATATATATATATTAGAAAGATAGATAGGTCCTGCTGGACTTGTTCTGGGACAGTGTGGTCTTAGTCAGAATTCAGATTTGGACGTTCAGAGAGCGTTGATGGTTTATACAGACCATAAACATATGAAGAGCTCGGCCTCTCTCTGTTCTCTCTCTAGCTCTCTCTCCCTTCTCCACAAGCTTTTATTGATTTGTCCTCCATTAGTGGTGGATTATCGCTTGTGTTGGATGTTTCAGCACCTTTCTTCATAGTGTGCTGAGATGTTGTGCATCTCTGGACCATGCTGAAGATCTACAGTATTACCGTACAGATTATATAAGATTGAGTCATTAGTGCAGCTCAATAGTCCAGTGACGCCACATCAGTGATCCCAGCCTGACACGGTTGTTGTTGGTCTGCAGTTTGTGGGGGTTTTGTGTGTTATAATCACAATAATCCTAAACTAAATTTCAATTTGAACTGATACGTAATACTTTGGATAGATAGATAAGTTGTTAAAAAAAGGTTATCAGTACATTTTACAAGAAAATATTATTTCAGGTTTTCTGCTTCAACTAACGCAATGTGTCTAAATTACGAATGCATTTGAAACTAAATAAAATTCCTAAAATAGATTTAAATTTAAACTGATACAGAATTGCAATTTGAATTTTATTTCAAAATGGATTAAAATTAATGTTACGAATTAAAAAAGTAAAATACATGATTTAACTTAGAAGAGACGATAGAATGATAAAACAATCGATACAGATAGATACAGTAGATAGATAGATAGATAGATAGATTTAAACACAGATGCATGAGCACATGTACAGCTGCACAGATAAAACTCAGCTGCTGATGTACAGAACTTTCCTTCACTTGTTGTTTCTCTCTCTGTTTTCCTCATGGATGTGTGGGGGTTATTTTTGTATGGGAACAGCAGTCTTTGATTGCTGTGTAGGGATCGCACCCCACACAAAGACTGCCCTGTTCTGTGGCCCCAAAGGCATCGCTTTGGGGGGTTTAGGGGCCTGGAGGTTAAAATATGTGTTCGATGCTCTCTCCTCCCCCAAAAAACATACTTAAACACACTCACACATTTATTAAAACACCCTGCTAACTTCTCTGAGCTGATCAAAGACATGTCGAATGTCATCCCTTCCTCATTCAGAAAACCCCACTGCTATATCCATCAGACCTCCATCCTCAGCATGAAGACTCATGTTTTGCCAGTGCAATTTTCCTTCTGTTTTCCTTTGCTCTGATTTATGAGTTAAAGCAGCTAAAATTAAGAGAGCGCTTCAGGGACGGCTCACTGGAAACTGCACATGAATGCCTCTCTCTGTGCGAAGTGTAGATTGTGTTTGGATTGTAATGACAAAACTGAGCAGCTTGTGTGAGAAGAAATGAATGTTGAGAATCAGTGATAGATGGCTATTGCATGATGAAGTGCCTTGTTATATGTGTGTGTGTGTGTGTGTGTATGCGGTGTGTGTGAATATGCATTTAGCTTACTTTAGAAATCCCATTGATTTTAATAAAAAAAAACAAAAAAAGAAAGACCTAATCTAAAATGAATTGGCCAAATAAGTGTTATTGTTAATGCTAAAGATGTGTTATTTACGCAACATCATAGAATACGTAGAATAGAATGAAAGTCATGATTATTATTATTATTTACAACTTCAACAACAACAATAATAACATGCATTAAATGTAATTTCTGTACTACATTCATGTAATTTACATTTCATACAAGTGCATTTGTATAAAAAATATTTATATAAAAATAAAATAATAATTTTAGACTTTTTATATTATTGTATAATGATACTGTATAATGCATGATATATATTATAAAAAACAAACAAACAAACAATATATATATATAAACTAAAGTTAAATTGTATAAAGCTGAACTGTCTTAAGAGAAGAAAGTGTATTCAATTTATTTTATAATGTTTTATTTTGTTAGAAATAATTTATTTTCAAGAATAAAATAGAAATGTATTTATATTTTATTGTATTTACACTTATATAAAGCTCAATTTGAAGTCTTGCCACAGAATGGATACTGGATATAAGTGTATTTGTTTTAGGTATTTTACTGACTGATTTTTTAACCTCACTAAGTTTATTATATCTTTATTATACTAATATCTATATTTTGTTTTATGTGTTGCAGGCAGCTCATCAATATCATACAACACACCATCTCATACCGACCAGTCTCCTCGCTTGGCTGCCAAAGAAGGTATGACAAACCAGTTGTTCTCAAAATATCTTTTGTCTTGCTCCAACAATATTTTAATTTGTGCTGCAAATAGGATTGCATTAAAGCAAATTCACTTGAAATCCTTTCGGTCCCATCCGTAGACGACTAATTCTGAGGCACAGAAGGCACATTAGGTGAACAATGCATATGGATATGACACGAGGAAGTGAATCTTATCATTTGTTTAAAATAATGGCATTAGGCAGTGTTTAGTTGGCCCCTGTCCCTTCTCTCCATCTTCCTCTAGTGTGTATCAGAGCAGGGCTTGGGGGCCGAGGCGGAGCGAAGCGCCCAGCAGGTGCTGGCTTTGTGTGCCGCAAATAAAACACATCGAGCATTCAATCTCCACCTGAGCACGGACGGCAGAGGCTCTCAGAGCAGAGAGACGATTAGCACCACAAAAGCCACGTGCAGAAACGAGAGAGACGGAGAAAGAGCAGAGAGACAGGTGTCTCCAGGAACAATACAGCACAACCGAGCTGAGATGTTAATGGAAGACACGTGTGACATAATAACAGCGATTCAGACCTTACCTAGACCTATTTTATAGCACTGAAAAGCTGTTTTGCAGCACTTCACATTTTTAGTCTAGCATCACATCAATATCAGACGCAAAATAATCGTCGCTCGTGTTAGTGGTTTTTAGGTAAAATTCAAGAAGAAATGTTTTGAAATGTCTTTTAAAATCTCAAATTATGCTTTGGATCTTATAGATATTGTGGATTGTGGTCAGAAGAGGCATATACAGATGTATACAAATAATAATATAAAACAAAAGCATTATGATATTAATGCTAATATGTACCAATAACTTACCAAAGTTATTTCTTACTTTATTTATATAGCACCTTTCAGACATGAAATGCTATTCAAAGTGTTACATAATCAAAAATGCCATCCAGTAAAAAACAACAACAAAACATATTTCAAGCCTAAAAGATAAAAGAAAGCAGATGCCTATGAAATACAAAAACATATGACAGACAAATGATCATAAACAATTCATTACAAACTCATTTATTTTGGATATCTTTTCTGCTGAAGGTCGTTTGGACATGAAATACATGACACCAGATGATTAATATTTATTATGTGATAATTGTTTCACCCGAAGTTTTTGGAAGACTGATTCAAAATGATTTTACATGAAAGACTCACACGAACACAGAGATGATAGACAACGATTGCAGCGACTCATTTACGTAATTTACTTGTGTACTTTCCAATGATAACACAAGATACGCATCCAAATGAAATCAAGCTCTCAAACTCATCAAGGAAATCTGTTTCCATAAACCATTTGAGTAAACGTTTGACGTCTCCCTGGAGAACCGAGCGCTTTGGGCTGTCCCGCTTCAGAAGGCAGAGGACTGCAACAGCACTGACAAAAGCCAGAAGTCAAACCACCTGTTCCGTACGCATATTAGGGTCATTAGTACAGTGGGCCTGAAGATAAGATAGTGCTGTGACCTCTGACCCTCTTCTCACAGCTGTCAGTCACAGAGCACTCGAGCATCCTTCGTTTCAATATCTCTACATTTGAAATGTAGTCATCCATAACCTTTCCCTGGAGCTGCGCCTTTAATGCAACTCATAAAACCCGTCAAAACAGGTCTCCGTTTATCAGCTGAAGAATTAACGTTTGATAGAAAGACTTACGGCTGGATTTATTTTCACTTGCCCTTTCATCTCAGGGCTTTTTCTTGCTAAGCCAATTTCTCACGGGTAGTTAAAGATTGATACTGATTAATACTCCACTTAAAGCAGTAAATACCATATTACACTGATCTTAACTACTGATCTTCTGTTTAGTGTCCGAAATGGCTCTGTTTCAAACTCACTCGTTCTGAGTATTTGATCATAAGTACACAGCTTTTAAGATACATTACAGTATTTTGATTATGTTGCCTTCTAAGATACACTTATTTTGGCCATGTTAAGGCATATTAAGTGTGTTAATACTTTTCTAGATTGTATTTTGTATTATATATATAATATATTATGTATATAATAAATTCCTGCAATTATATTGAAATTAAACATTTAAAAATGAAACAGAAAGGTTGAAAAATGTAGGTTCAGTATTTTATTTTATTTTATTTTATTTTACTTATTTGATCAAAAGCACAGTGATATTATTATACTGTGACATTATGAAATAGTATTACAATTTAAAATATCAATTTTTCATGTGAATATATAGTAAAATGTTATTAAAATGTTATATATATATATATATATATATTAATGAATATAAAGTTCAAGTTTGCACTTCAAGTTAAAGTATAATTAGCATTTAAATAAATAAATAAATATTAAATAAATAAAATAAATACAAAACACAACATTAATATTTATATTAACATGTATTATATATAATAAATAAATACCCCGTTTATATAATATTAATCATTTATTTATTTATTAACTACTCATTTAGACATTTAGGCATGTGTCTGTAGGCCGTAGAGAGCAGGGAACCCACAGAGCCTATATATTCTCTTCCAAAATATCTTTTCAAGCATGAATGCAAGAGCGCTTTCTATATAAACAGCCACTCGGACAAAAAGTAGAATCGCATATAGATGTTGGTTTGGTTAAAAACAGCCACATGCACTGGACTTTTTCTGCACTGTTTAAAAGCCGAGCTAGTCTAGACGGCTGGGCGAGAGTCTTGTTTTGACTAGAGAGCAGAAGTCTGGTCTCTGGAGGAGACACCACGCCCAAACACAGCCACTTCCACACCTTCTGCACTCTTACACACTGGCAGGGCATGCGTGTCCTATCTATCCATATCCCAGATGCAGGGGCTCTGCTCAGATCTCAGACAGTAGCGATGAGCGCGGCTGTTTTCTTTGTGAATTCCTCTGATGTGTACGGTCTGCTCTCCGTCTCTCTGTTCTCTCCATCGCGCGGTGACCCTCTTCTCTTCTCCTGGCTGCTGTGTGTTTTTTCATGGCGGAGGGGGATGAAAAAAGCAGGGGAAAAAAGGCCAGTAAAACAAAGAGGGGTTGTGTGAGAGCCTCGGCAGGCAGGAAACGTAACTCTCTCAGGACTCTCTCTCTCTCGTTTCTCTTCTCTCCGGCCCGGCTCCAGATCAGATCCGACAGACACCGAGAGAGAGGGAAGGATGGGAGATGGTTAGAGACAGAGTGAGGACAGAGAATGATAGAAGGATGTTAAACGGACGGCAGCTTTTCCCAGAAGTCATCTGAATGCGTTGCCTGGTGCTCTGATGAATCATGTTTATAAAAACCCTTATGCTGATACAGAAGGACTGTTTACACATATTTCATTGGTAGTGACACTGCTGGTGAAATTAAACCTCACTCATTTTTGACCAAATATCAGTGAAAATTAATAACAAAGCAATTGTATGACTTACATTAAATAAACATTAAATACAGAGAGTTTATGCTTTAATATTATTGTGTATTATTATTTTTTATCGACATAAAGTTAAAAAGGATCAGGACAGGTCAAAGATAAAACTACATTAGTCTAGCTTATTTGTATAAACTGTCATTGTGTTAACATTTCTGGATGAAGTTATCTTTTAGATTTTATTCACTATTAATTTCTATTTTATTCGATTTATTCTCTTTAAGCTTGATATGGTCATTATGTGGAAAATTAATTGATTTATTTTTACATTTATTCATTTTATTAATTTATTTTTACTCTTCAAGCTTGACATGATTATTATAAACCATATGGATTTTAATTTAATTTAAATGAATCTAATTTTAGTTTAAATAATTCATTATAAACCATATTGATTTAATTTTTATTTTGTTTTGTTTTTTATTTTTTTAGTAATTTATTATAAATCATGGATTTTAATTTTATTTTTAGTAATTTGTTGTAAACCATATGGCTTTTATTTTATTTCATTTTAGATTGATTCATTGATTTATTCATTTTAATTATTACTTTTACCTTTCAAGCTTGATCATTGGAGTCTGTCACAGTCTGACATTTCTGTGGAATATTGTTACAAATTTGAGACATTTTTTGGTGACTTATTCCTTTAATCTAGACTATTTTAGACTATTTGACAGTGTGCTGAAGACTGCATTTAAAGAGTAATGTCTTCTCGGTCAGGTTTTCATGATAAGCAGGAGCACTTTCTCACTCTCTGCGCTTCCAGATTCGTATCTTTCCTTTCTCTTGGATTCTGCTTTTGCTGAGAAACGCTGGCTGCAGATCCTGTTTTGCCTTTGAAACGTTGGCCATGTAGTTTTATCAGCACTTTCCAAACCAAACATTTTCTTTGTCTTCAGAGGTTAATGTCTCGTAGTTCCACCCAAAGCTTGGATGAGATTTCCAGCGCAGTGACCAGAAGAGGGCAGTGTTATGTCACCGATGCTAAGCACTGTCATAGGTTACTTTCAAAGACATGATTTCAGTATACTAGCAAAAGGCCAGCATTTTTTGTCCATCTGTGGCGGTTTGATCGGATCCGCTCTCATATGGTCGTACACAGAGCCCTTGTAAGCCCTTGAGGAAACACCCGATCCCTAACCAAGGCCAAACGTCCATCGAGGGCATAAAGAGACTTGATTAGTGCCAGTCATTGCTTAATTTCCGTTCGGGAAAGAGGGATCACTGAGGTGCTGCAAGGCATGATGGGAATGTTTTAAGAGTATGTTTGAGAAAGAAGGAGATTTGGGAGATCTGGCTATTTTCCTGAGATACTGATACAGATGTCTTTCCAGAGCTGGAATAAAAACACGAGCACAAGCACAAGCTTCTCAGATCAGATATTTGTGTAGATTTCATTCATTCATTCATTAGAAGTCATCTACATCTGCCAGGATTACAAAAAATGTAAAAGGAATAATTACAATATTAATATAAATATAAATATAACAAAAGTGTTAAAATAAATTATTAAAATAAAATAAATATAAAGTAAAAACAAATAAATAAATAAATATATACTATCAAACATAATATTAAAAATAATAATATTTTAAATTATGTTTTATTAATCTATTTTCAAAGTTTTAACTGTCTATTTTATCTGTCTATATAGCTTTTATTAAGTTTTATCAAGTTTTAGTTTTGATAATAATTAATAAATAATTTAATTAAATAATAAATTAAATTAAATTAAATTAAAATGTAATACCAAAGAGGCCAGAAGATTTACAAAATCAATATATCTAAATAAATAAATATCCATCCCAGTCTGTCGTGTTCCTTGGTGCTTGTAAACGCCCCCTCTGTGTGATCATAATTTTTTATATTATATCTAAACAGATATGCTGTATGAATATTTGAGTCTGCTCTAGCACATCTTCAGTGTCTCAGAAACACACAGTAGTTTCAAGTCTCCTTCTGCAAGGACTGGGATAAACAGCTACAAGCAGTCCAAATCAAATTTCTCAAGCACATTAACACATTTTCCAAAAGTACGCTGAGCTTTTGGAAAAACAAAAGCAGGTTACAAAAACCCGTCTTCTCTTTTTTCCAGATGCGTCTTATGATGCTGTACGGAGGGCAGGCTGGTCAAACAACATGCACAGTGGCAAAGGTGAGCGTGATGTGTGTGGTCAGACGGTGTGCTTCACCTGGACAGTGATGCTGAGCTTCAGCTGATGGCTGGGCTGTAGTTTTGAGACACTGAAGAGGCCCATTAAGTGCTTAGCAGTTGGGCCAGCTATTGCCCGTGTTTTCTTTGGTTGAAGACTTGAGCGTCTGCTCGGCCAGACGAATGTGCTTAACTCTTTTTTTCTCTCTCTCCTTCTTTCTGCCGCGCTCTTTCTTTCCATTTCTCAGGCTCTCCTACAGTGGTGTCTCAGAACGTGTCCAAGAACACAGAACAGGCTCGGCCTCAGCCCGGTAAGAAGCAGCTCTCTGCCTTAAGACACGCACGCATTCACAAACAGTTCAGACTGATGCATTGGCAGTATTTATTCTTTCATTTTCTAACTGAACTTGTTTTTGTGCATTTGCAATAGTGATATTTTACACCAGTTCAGCTACTGAAGAACAAGTATAAGACTATTACATCGTGACGTTCGCCCAGTTCAAAGGTCACATCTAGATTCATTTCTCTTTTCTTTCAGATCCTTACCAGATATTAGGACCCACCAGCAGTCGACTTGCCAACCCAGGTAACCAACCCATGAAGATTTACAGTTTCTGACATGCACTGCATTTTATAGAAATCTTTCAGATTTAGAGATGTACTCTATTAAAATATTAATATTTTATATTTAATTAAAATTCTGAATGATGCAGATTAGTTGGTTGATTCTATATTATTTCTGTTCTGTTGTAATGTTCTATAATATTTACTCTAAATAATTTAAAAACAAAACACAAAAAATTACACTTTAGCAAAACATTTTCCTATAAAGATATTTTTATTCAATTTAAATAACTGCAAAAAGAAATCCACACTACCATGAAAAAATTAATAAAATAAAATACATTTTTGTTTCAGCTACTTGACAAGGCATCTCATTTTCTTTTAGTTAAAATTGAAAGTACTAAAATCATTAAAAATGAAATCAAAAGTACTATATAGACATAAACAATTATAAAAATGACAAACGAAAAACTGAAAACTTAAATGAAAATATAAAATCAAACTAAATAATTCAAAATATTAGTAAAAATAATACATTAATGAATCTTTATATATATATATATAAATAATAATAATAATAATAATATCAACTGTAATAAAATAACATTATAGAAATTGCTAGAATTTCACAAGAAACAGCGAATACTGTCTCATAAAATCTACTCCAAGCGAATAGAAAATAAATAATTAAATAATTATTATATATATATATATTTTCTTTCTTTCTTTCTTTTACTGTGTACTGAAAAAAAAACAGTTACATTTTATTAATTCATTTGGCTGATATTTTTCACCAAAACAACTTGAATTGTAGTTGAACACATTTGATCAGTTTTGGGAAAGGAACCCATGACATTGGGGTTGCCAGCACCATCCAAGCTACATAAAGGCTACATGTGACCCTGGAGCTTGAAAGCAGTCGTAAGTTGCTGGGGTATATTTGTAGCAATAGTCAAATACATTGCATGGGTCAAAACTATACTTTTTATGCCAAAAATTATTTTCATACTAAGTAAAGATCATGCTCAGTAAAAATATTTAGTAAAAAAAATATGTGATCACCTAACGCTGGTTTGTAGTGAAACGCTGAGTGTGTGTGTGTCCAGGTTCAGGTCAGATCCAGCTGTGGCAGTTCCTGCTGGAGCTCCTCTCCGACAGCGCCAACGCCGGCTGCATCACCTGGGAAGGGACCAACGGAGAGTTCAAGATGACGGATCCCGACGAGGTGGCGCGCCGCTGGGGCGAGCGTAAGAGCAAGCCCAACATGAACTACGACAAACTCAGCCGCGCCCTGCGCTACTACTACGACAAAAACATCATGACCAAAGTGCACGGCAAGCGCTACGCCTACAAGTTCGACTTCCACGGCATCGCTCAGGCCCTGCAGCCCCATCCCACCGAGTCCACCATGTACAAATACCCCACCGAACTGCCCTACATGCCGAGCTACCACGCTCACCAGCAGAAGGTCAACTTCGTCTCGCCCCATCCTCCCTCCATGCCCGTCACGTCCTCCAACTTCTTCGGGCCCGCCACCCCGTACTGGAGCTCTCCGACGGGAGGCATCTATCCCAATCCCAGCGTGCCGCGTCACGCCAACTCACACGTGCCTTCCCACCTGGGCAGTTACTACTAAAACCCTTCACCTTTCACCCCGCTGCCCGTACGCCAAAACTTGAACTGCACTCGACAAGAAGATAAAAGCAAGCTAGGACCAGAGGGATTGTGACTGGAGAGATAGCAGGACGCCGAAAGAAGCTGGAAAAGAAAGAGAAAGTAGAGCAAAACGGACCAAAAAATGGAGTACTACTTACTGGAGGACATTGGGTTGGTGTTTTGTTTTGTTTCTTGTGCCTTTCTACACCGATAAAGCCAATAAAGACCACCTCTGTTATGTACAAGTCGGCGAAGGACCGAGAAAAGAATCACTGTAAACTCACCCTGTGTGTTTAATGCAATCGTGAACCCAGCGTTTAGACATATTTTTTGGACCTAGTCCCCGCTTCCCTTTGGATTTTATCGGTTCCACGAGTTGATCTCCTCAAGACTCTCTTTTCTACGCAAATCTGGCAACTGGAAATATTAAATAACGTTGGCATGATTGTTTATTAGGAGCTTCTCAGGCTAGCTGGCTCAAGCCAAACTCATCTTTAGCACTCCTCTACGTGAAGCCTGCTTTTAGTTTCTGACGCATGGTGTCCCGTTTCATTGGCCAGTGAGAATCCACTCGATTTCATCTCAAAGCGGCCGAAGTGTTGAGTTCACGTGAGATTTGCGTCTTGGATGGAAGGACTGAATGAATGACCGTTAAAACAGCAGCACGAGACGTTGAAACCAGAGATTCGCGAACGCTGTGCGTTTGTCAGACCTATTTGCTAGTAATTTTTTTTTTTTATTTTTTTTTTTGATCAAAGGTCAACTAGGCATTAAAAGCATCTTACTGTATAAATTATGCAGAGCTATTTTCATATGTGACAGTGTTAAGAATCAAACGTTAATACGAGTTGACCTCGGTCAAAATGCAAACTTTTTGTTATCAGTTACTGAAGGTAGTTTGTACTACGTAGGTGTTTTGTATCTGTACATATGGGCAATAAGTTTATGAATGTTTTCTTGTATTGTTCGGAAAATGCTTTTTCTAAAGTTCTTGGCAATAAGAAGGTTATTTTGATACGTAGTTGATATTTTTATTCCTTTGAAGCAAATGTCTTACCAAACTTGCTTAGAGACAATCACTTCTGCGTAAGCAATGGTTCCCAAAGTGCCATAGCAATGCCTTAAAGCCAAACCGTGTTACTGTGCCTGAACACAAACAGTGTTATACAAGCGTCTCCCCTTGTGTGTAGCAGTAAGAAACAAGCTGATTGAAAACTCCCAGCTCTTCATCTCTTTAAGGGATCACTCTCGGATATGAAGGAATTGTGCTATTTTATATATGCAAGTATTTGGATATTAAATTTATTACTATATAAATATATAAGAAATATTGCAATTAATCTTTTTTGTTTGTTCATTTTGTCGTTTCTGCAATTTATTAAGTATTACCTTTTGTAAAAGGGTCTGTTGTATAGGTAAAATGTGACTAAATAAATGTTTTTACATTAAAAATCTCTCCATATAACCTTTTGACTGCGTTTCATTTGGGCAGTGCGTGATTTGAAATGATATTTGGATGGGATTTGTTAAAAGGGTGTTGTTCACGTGATAAAATAATGTCATCTTAATCTCAGCTGTTAAATATTAAATCACGCCTTGCATAAACTGTTTATGAATCAATCTTATGGTCTAGACTACATGATATTTCATCTAATCCAGGACTGGCTGATCCTAAACAACCACAAGCACATCTGAGGATCGTGATGACATTAAATCTGGCGAGGATTCATTTATTTGGATTTTGATCAATTGTTTTGGTAAGGAAAAGAATAGATCGTAAAAAAGAAAAGATGAATAACATAAAATAATAAAAACTAAAGAAATCAGTGATGTGATGTCAGTGCTGAAGGATTGCAAACACATGGGTAGTCTAAGGTAAGATATATTAATTCGAAGTGTTTGGCATTATCTCCAACCCACGTCTAATATGTTTTAAAGGCTCTTTATTATTTGATGTGTCATGGAGTGAGTCAGCAGACAGCAGCGCTCCATCACGCACCACCCTTACTTACGCACAACTCTCCATGCTTACACTTTATGGCTTTACAAATTTCCAAGTAGTCAGCGCTGCTAAGGGCACAGCTGTGACACTGACTGCTTTGTTTGGCTGCGTATGATGAGACTTTCCTGCAGGATCCACACTGAGGCCAGGGGAATGTATTTTGTACATTAATATATACTGAAAACAACAGATGCATCTTTTTGTTAGGTTCAGAAATCACACTTTTTATTGTGTTATCATGCTTTGTATTTGTTTACTGAAAATAACCCTACTGCAGTTTGATTGCACAATAAAAATAGAAAAATATATATATTATATAAATCCATTTTAACATGTGTCTTGGTGTGGATTGCATACTTTTTAAATATTTTCACAGACACCGAGAGTTCGCCAAGCTGTCTATTGGTCATCTATTGCTTTGTCTTGTGCGCCCTCATGTGGTCATCTTTAAATGTGAATTCTTAAAAAAATGCTGGTTGATTTTCATTTTCAGCCATTTTTAATGAACTGATCTACAAATAACAATTCTTTTTTTAGTTTTTCCTTTATTCATAAAAAAAAAATATATATTTACAAATTGGCACAAATGAAAATGGCATACACAATAATAAAATATTAACAACATGTACTCATTTACAAAGAATTAATGCCCCAGA
>JAUMHR010000075.1:1292571-1309066 GCA_032361145.1 Enteromius fasciolatus | reverse complement strand
AACGAGCCGAACGCCGAACTCTTGCCCACGCTAGGGCTCCGTACATTAGGGTTCGGAGTTCGCCGCTCTCACGGCTCACTCCCCAGACAGCACGCCAAATTTGCTTATTCATTACGAGGAAAGCGTGAACTCTTGAAATACTATTTATGTATTCATATTTATTTATTTATTTGTATTTTTTTAAGTAAATTAAAACTTTTATTTAGCAGCATATCAGTAAGGCACTGATTCACGGCAAAAAATGACGTTATTTTAAATTAAAAACCTGTTAAATGGTTAATGGTGCTTTTTGGTGCTTATCAGTGTATTACAAAGGTACAAAACAGATATCAGCACTTAATACACTAATAAATTGGTATACTAATGAAATCAGTTAATGCAATTACGGTACTTAACTGTAAATGTATTTTAAAACAGTGTTGTTACCTAATTTTTTGTACGGTCGAATTCCTGCAACCGCAACTGCTGTAAATTTAACAGAATGGTTTATAACAGCGTAGCTTTTGTCAAATTATGTGAGATTTTACATGGACTGCTGCATTGGGGTCTGACAAAGCTATAATAAACTGATCTCTTAGTAATACGTCTTTATCTTCTATGTGTCAGCTGCTTCAACCTGGAAAAAAACCTCACAAAGTTAGTGATTTAATGGATGGCATAGCATCCTGGCTACAAATAAAAAACTGCACCCTCAAGACTGTAACTGGACATCACTAACGGAGTTACTCTTGGGGATGAGTTGGTGATTTTGAGGGCAAAAGCTCCAGGTCGTCTACAACATTTCAAGTTAGACTGATGTAGGATCCAATCTAATTAATTTGATGTATATGTCCTTGCTCTCATCCTGATCTCTGCTGATACTTCATGCTGGCATTCACAGCCACTTGACCTGAGCTTCAGGTCAGCTTTGCCAAAAGTGTGATGTACAGAAACCTCACGAAGGAGCCTTAGAAATGTTCCAAACTGTGCTTTATGCTTTTATTTCACCGCAAACAGATTGAAGAGTTTGTCAAAGTTGACAAAAACAAAGTGTCCGCTAATGAAAACACTTAACAATGGTGTTTGAAGGGTATGTTGTAACATTAAATATGATGCATTTTCCTTTTGAGGAGGAAAAAAGAAAAAAGTACACAGCATAGCCCGAAAGAATATGTTTTAACATTAAATATGAGGCAAACTTTCCCATTCATGATGCGTGGAAAAAACTAACCATGAGATTAACCTTGTACTTTTCGGACATACTGTATATGAGGTGATTGTGCGTGTAATATTTAGTCAAGGATTAGTATTACTTTTTTTTTTTTTTCAGAAAAAAAAGACCACATAAACACAATAGCTGACATTAGCAAGCCTGTCAACCAATACTGCACAGCTGAATTACAATGACACTCACGTTTTGCCATTTTACTTGCATTTTTTAGTCTCTTATCTTTCTCAATCAATTAAATAATCAATCAGTACTACAATTTCCACCCTTTACCTTGTTGTCAGTGCAGAGTGAGGTACTCGTGCACTTGTTTATCTTTAAAAAAAAAACTTGTTAAAATGCGTGAAATGCAATTTTCATTTTTAATTACATTTTTTATTTTAATTAATTTTTGGAAGGCTTTTCCTAGTTCAACAAGTCTTAAAATCTGTATCAGGCTCCGTCTGGAAACCGTACATTATCTTTTCAGTGCTTGAGAAAAATATCCTCATCAAGCAATGTCTACTTGAGACACTTGGAGAAATGACCTACAGGCTGAACTTGAGACGCTGAAGACAAATCCTTTGGATTTTAACCCAACAATTTCACCACAGTGTGATATTCCACATGCGTTTCCCACTGGAGCAGCCATGTATTCCATTTTTATCAAACTATTCATGCCATTTAGACCTATTTTAAGTATTTGCTCAATTAATGCTGTTTGATTTGTACAGATCTGCTACACAAATAAGGTGATTTTCTTCCGTATGTGGTGTGTGGGAGTGAAAGACAAGATCCTGACCATGAGCGTTGTTTCTGCCTGTCTAAAGACAAAATAACAAGGAGACAAATGCACCAAAAAACAGACACTCAACCCACACGATATGTACAAGTTAAATGAGCAGTCTGGTGATATGGAGTTTATTGGTCCAATCTAAAACCTTATTTCTGCTTAAAATCACTTACTTAACCAACAATAGTCTTTGAAGCCTTGGATACTTTGAAGCAGAAGAAATAAAAATAAAAGTGAGCACTTCCAAAGACATATACCTGAGGTTTCTCACAGACTCCTCGCACTTACACTCCATTTTCTGCTTTTAAATGGTATTTCAATGGTTAGCCAAAGATTCCTTCAGACAAACTCCTGCTGGAAAACAACTCAAAACGATCTAACAGACTGTCTGGCATATAGCTACACTTTAAAGTCTGCTCTTTCTCAAAAAAAAAACAGCAGCAGTGGTATGTGTCCCCAAATCATTCAGACAAGTGAAAGTGTATCATTCTTCTGCTTCAATAGTTACGTTCTCCCTTCTCCCACAAAGCTCCTCATATACATTTTCACCATTTTTGCTTGTTCAGCTGCTGAATATTCAACATGTACTGCATTGTATTTCCATTGCTTGGATCCAGAAACCCTTCGCTAAACATCCAGAGCTGATGGTCTGAAAATAAACATGTCATAATTTACTATAAAAGATGTGTTATTATTCAGCAAACAAATATTTAAACAACACTTGTCTGGCAGAAATCACAGCAATTGTATGTACAGTATATATATATATATATAATTAAGTGTGCTATTAGAATACTTCTTTTAAACAAACAATAGCAACGTATTTTGTTTTGCGTTTTATATACTTCTCAGAAATATACTTTAAATGTAAATATATTTGAGCTATACTTGTGCTCCTAGAATGTGGTAGGGGGCGCTAGTACGTCTTCTGTACAGAATATCCAAAAAAAATACACAAGTGAAGAAGAAAAATAAACAACAGATGCTTCCACATGTAGCACGATCATCAAACACAGTTTCATGACCAATTCGTACGTATTCGTACGAGGTGGAAAATTTGTGCTAATTCATATAAATTTATACGACCTCGTACGATTTTGTATGATTGTCTAAACCCCAGTGACGGGTAGGTTTAGGGGCGGGGTTAGGTGTACAAATTCATATGAATTGGCAACTCGTAAAATAGGATTTAGCAAAAATCATATGAATTTGAGTGAGGTCATATTAATTTGTTTGAATTAGCCACCTCATAAAATATGTACGAATTTCCGTAAGACTGGGCTGGAATAAAATGTTGACTGATGCAGAGGTAATCATGACTGTTAAGCTTTGGGCTGTTGATCGACTCCATCTACATTTTGATTATCATTCTGGATCAAATTCAGGCTTTTTTCAGCTTAATGTTGTTTATTTCTGTATTTTTTATGACATTTACCTACATTCAAGTGTTTAAAGATGCATGGAGCTAGAATAAAAGCATACCTGAACATCAGTATACCTATAAGTGCACTTTTAGTACAGTTGCAGTACACGCAAAGAAACATTGATGTCGATTTGTACTCAAGGTTTATGTTATACTTAAAGTATAATTATTATTATTATTTTAATACTAGAAAGTGGGCCTAGGATTATTGGAATAAACTTACTAGGATACTACTAGTACACTGATATTTGGATACTTACTGCATAAAGTATACTTCTTGATCTTTACTTATGTATACTCAATACCATAAACTTGAAGTATACAACTTTTTGGGAAGGGTATGCATCACTAAACTTATATAAAATATACTTTATGAGTAAAAGCATCTGCCTATAATGTTTGCATGTTAATACAGTAACTTACACCGTGTGACCATGATGTAGTTAAACTATAACCTACCTTGGGTGATTGTATTAAGGATCACGTTGAAATAAATGTGTAGGAATAAGAAACGTTTGTTGGTCACAGAGCTTATTTTTTGCAGTAATCTAAAGGCAAATGGAAAACTGGGCTTTTTGATGGGAATCAGGGTGATTCCAACTTACAAGTTTATGCATCTGTCAAAACGATATTACCCTCTCTGGCGCCCCCAACAGCTCTGGAGCACTCGCCGGACATTTTATTTATTTATTTATTTTTCCCACCTGAAGCATTCATCTCTTCTGTACATGTGAATACGAATGAGATAAAGTACTAGACTTAAGAACATCAGCGATCTTGATGGTTTCTTCGATATTCATGGTGCACATGCTGCTCACTAGCATCTTTTCCTCTGTGCCCCGAAACACTCGAGTGAAATAAAATCAGGCATTTAACCGATTCTGTGATTCACTGCTGTTGCACCCAAGGAGTTAACTGCCTGTACTGGCCGAAGGCCTTGTTTTGTCTACAATTTCTACTTCACATCATCAGCACTGTGAACAATATCTCTCCTTCTCTGCAGGCAGCCGACATAGTGCTCAGTATGGCATCAGCAAATCACTTTCTGGACTCTGCACCGCTCCTGTACCTCAGCGCAATCCTCCAGCGATAACTGACGCTTCTAACCGCTGACACCGTGACCAAGTATTATTTTGTAAGTCAAGAAAAAAGATTAACCCTGTCTGTATTTACCCCAGCAGGAGGTCTTAACTAATTTACATGCTCCTGTTTCAATCATCACCTTATGCTCAGAGCTAATTGAATCCTTGGGGAGCCAAATCCTCACACTTACACAAAATTAACACTGAGATACACATGTGCTTTTTTACCCTCTTAAAGTGGTTTTCTCATCGCACATTCCACGAAAATCTCCGCTATGCCTTTGATCATTTGGAGACACTATTTCATTTTTGCTACTTCATTATATGTGTAGTTTGTATAGTTATATTTTTCCATATGTGTGTCAAATTTTATTTATGTATTTACTATTTATTTATTTACTGTTTGTTTGTTTGTTCACACACACACACATATCAATTTATTTATGCTATTCTTATATTTTATATAAATATATTGAATATATAACATAAGATTTTGTATTATATACATGTGTTTGAATACGTAATAAATATACAAAAGTATACACACAATTATGTAAGTCGCAATTAATCATTTGACAGCTCCTATATATATATATATATATATATATATATAAATTACTTTAATAGATTATTAAGAATTGAATGTCCACAAGGGGGAATTTAAGTAGTGCTGATGTAGAGATTTTCTCTGTTTTCTAAGGTTTTTAAATGTATGAATATGAAAATAAAAAGGCAAAGTTGTGCTAAATAAAGATATACTATGAATAATAAGCGTTAAAAGCCTTTTTTTTCACATTCAATGATCAGAGCTAAACAAATCACTGACAGACTGCTAAAGGACAAAGCTTTTCTTTCCTTTTTTGTACTATGTCTCTATCATCTTGTCCTGATCGTTCTTGTTGCCTTTGGTATGTTTTTTTCTTTATTATTTTATTATCTCTCCCATTGTTTTGTCAGGTCACAATATTTCAGTTCAAACAGATCAAATATGCACTGACAGGGTCAATTAATGTTAATTTATACTGGACAACCAAAACGGAGAGAAAAAGAGAAACAGGTCAGAATGTGAATGAAACCACATGCTGGTTCAGTTTTATTTCTATATATTACAGAATGTTTCAACAGCACTTCACATTTTTTAAACATAATTTATGCACTGATACAGATTGCATTGATTAAAACTGGCCTGTCCTAACCTAATGAAATTAAGAATGAAAGATTTATGACACACTGCATTGATCTGTCTTTACTTCCTCTGTTCTCACGCGTCTATAACCTTCCTCTCAAGTCTCTTAGTAATTCGGTGGAAAAAGAAATAAAGAAATAAAGAACAAGCTTGGAATAATGAAGGACCAAGCTCTTGATTACACTTAGAGGATTGATAACCCATTCAAAATGTTTATTGATTTTGATTACAGGGTCAGCTGATTGATGCGGCATAAAGTAATGCTTTATCACACATTAAAAAGAGATATATATAAAAGAAGCACTGGGATGTGTCTACATCCACTGTTTGTTCTCAAAGCATAGCTGCTGATCAAAACAGAAAACTCTTGAGTTTACAAGACTCTTAAATGTGATGCACACGCAAAATACTAGAAGTGAGCTTACTTGATATATTGCTAAATATGCACTATAACATTGCTCTGTTTGTTTGAGCATCCCAACTAGTCCCGTAGGAGGCTTATAATTGTCTGTTAGTGTTCTCTTTTTCAATGGCAGCTGCTTTTCTTGGCACAGAATCCGTATGCAGTAAAGTATGCAATATAACTTACATTTTACCATACTTGCTCATAGACATCCACATTGACTGACCAACTAGAACTCAAAAGACAGGGGATTTATACACAGCTGGGGAAAACACAGGTGGAAGGGAATCAACTAATAATCACATAACACAGGAAAGACCATATATGGGCACACAGGAAGGGGGACAGGAAGACATAAACTTAAGATAATACGTTTTTTGATAATATTTACTCATGTTTTAAAGAAGTGCACTTATTTATTTATGTGGTGATTAACTAAACACTAAAGTGCATAAAAGGCACTTTATTACAAGTTTAACTGTAGTGTGTTTTTCTGCATTTAAACTTCATACATGTTAAATATATAAAGGGCAAATTTATTATTGAAAATGTGAATTCACAAAAATAATAAAATACATTACACAGTAACAGTAACTTTAACCATACTTCAAAGACAATAGAATTAATTATAAAATTAAAGACAAGTCAGAATGTTCGCAATTTCAAACAGTTGCATTTAATATATATGATATCATATATTTTCAATTAAATCAGAATCAGAATTAGAAAGAGCTTTGTTGCCAGGAATGTTTACACATATGAGTAAATTGTTTTAATGACAGAAACTCCACCGTGCACAGAGTGACTGACAGTGACGGGACAGGACACGGATAATTAAAAAAAGAACAAAAAGACTAATATACAAATATTCAAAAAACATAAAATATAGACAATTATGTGTATGATATGTGCAGATTTGAAATGTAAATAAGTGTGTGTGTTAAATAAAAAATGTATAATAGTGTTGTGTGTCCCATGTTTATTGCCAAGTGTTCATAAGATGAATTGCCTGAGGGAAAAAACTGTTCCTGTGCCTGGTTAAAATAAATAACAAGCAGTTAGGTGTCTGAAAACAATTAAAAACCGCTATATTTAAAGTGTACCAAACTATAAACCTGTTTCACAAGGGATATTACAAATATTTCTACAAATCACAGGGTCTTTTATACTGCCTCTCCAGCATGTAAATCAGTGGACGTGATATATTGTTTTCCGCAACTGGATTCCTGCATAAATACATGGATGCAGGAGTGTGCATCTTTGAAAAGCGTGAAAAAGGAATATCTGCTGCTTCTATGAAAAGTAAATCAGCACAGATGAAGTCAGGATAGTCAAGACGGATTACCTGCAAGTTTTGAGGCCCCAGCACTAGAGGGACACACTTTACACCAATGGCTATTGTGATCCAATACTAAATTAATTGGTTTTGCATTGTGGACATATTAAGGTCTTGAGGTTTTGGGCTGATCTATGGAATCCATGCCGGCTCTATTTGAATTAGCCCAAATTAATCTGACTGGGCTAATTCACTGACACTTGAGTATGAGCCCATGATGTGTACTACGGCATCTGTGACTGTACGTGTTTGAGTGTGTGATAAATCAGAGTTTATTCACATGTTACAATCCATTTTAGATTCATGGCATCTTGGATAAGAAGCAGACACTTGCTGGGACAGTGGTCACAGATGGGGTCACCTTCTTAATGGGGGTGGACCATGAGTCAGGATGGGGTCCATGCATAGGTTTTGGAGCACCCTGCCCAAACTGAATGGCCTTTACATAAAATGGCCACCATAATTCTATACTGGCCTCATTGGTTTGACATTCTCAGCCTATGTTTCATAGTGGGCTCAAAGTAGGCACAATTTGGTCTTAAGCCTTGGACCCCCAATGGGTCTGTCCATGGATTCCATGTCGGCCCTGTCTGAATTTGCCCATATGCATCTCTTTTAAAACCTTGGAAGGGGACAATTAGCTGATATCAATCTTATTTGTGGCTGAAAAACTCAATCCCATATCGTGCCTACACTAAAACATGGGCTGGGAGTCAAAAGATCCAACCAGGGGATGTTTGTTACAACATGTGCGACCGCTTGTGTCTTTGTGAGGAGACAGCAGAATCATAAATCATTTTTCAAAATGAAAGTTTATTCTCTTGTTAGAAGCCATTTTAAATCCATGGCATTGAGGGTAAGGAGCAGATGCTTGTCATTTTAGTGGACAGGGGTTGCCGATGGTGTAATCCCGTGGTCCTTACACTCCATCTCAACAGGCTCCCTCTCAAAAGAGATGGATGGTAAGTCAAGAGCATCATTTAACGCCCTTTACACCAGTGGCCACCATAAACCAATACTGGACTCATTGGTTTAACATTCTCAGCCAACATTTCACGGTGGGTTCAAAACAGGCACAATTGGGGCTTAAGGTTTATGCCCAAAATGGGTTTTCCCATGGGCTCCATGTTGCCCCTATCTGAATTAGCCAATATGAATCTCTATTAGGATCTTAATAGGGCACAATTAGCTGATATGGATCCTATTCGTGGCCCAAAACTCAATCTTATATCATGCCTACACTGAAACTTGGGCTGGGAGTCAACAGATCCAATAGAAGTCACATTGCGATATGTGTGACTGCATGCGTTTGTGTGTGGGGAGACTGCAGAGTCATAAATCAGAGTTTATTTGCATGTTGTGAGGCATTTTAGATCCGTAGCATTATAGATAAGCAGATGCTTTTCATCTCAGTTGGACAGGGGTCGCCGGTGGATGATAATCATTTTTGGGGCCACCTGCACCATTATGACACCTTTGGACACCATACCTGGCCACATGTCACGTCCCTTTACGCTAATGGCTACCTTAATACACTACTAGACTCATCGGTTTGACATTTTCAGCCAACGTTCCACGGTGGTTTCAAAGTAGGCGCAATTTGGGCTTAAGGTTTGGGCCCAAAATGAATTTCTCCATGGGCTCCATGACTGTCCTATCTCGTATTATCCCGTATGAATCTCTTATAGAATCTTGACAGGAGAAAATTAGCTGATACAGATCCCATTTGTGGCCCAAAACTCAATCCCATATCGTGCCTACACTGAAACGTGGGCTGGGAGTCAACAGATCCAATAGAAGTGGCAGAATCGACTGCCTTTGGGCAGATGATGTGTATTACGACATGTGACTGCATGTGTTTGTGTGTGGGGAGACTGCAGAGTCATAAATCAGAGTTTATGTTGGAAGTGTGTGGGTGGACGGCCACATGTTTAACCTTGATGTAGTGCTCCCGAAACATCTGCTCGCTGATGACCTTGCAGAGAGGCGACAACCAAATGTCCGACTTTATTTCGCTCAGTCTGCTTCTGTACATACAGTATCTTCTAGTTTTCCTACTGCACTGTGGTGTATCTCACCCTCAGGCTGTTCTTTAGCTAAAAAACGAGAGGAATTGATTCTCCGGCACGTCTAGTAGGATTCCTTCTCTCTCTCGTCGAGTCTTTTTGCGCAGTTGCGTAAATCTCAGCCCGCAGATTGCAACTCGTTGCGCGCTAGGATGCTTCCACGCACACGCAAGTACGGAAAGGACAAATCCTGCGAGGGGAGATGGAGGAGCAGGGGGGCTGTGGGGGAGGAAACAT
This sequence comes from Enteromius fasciolatus, assembly GCA_032361145.1. Lineage (NCBI taxonomy): Eukaryota > Metazoa > Chordata > Actinopteri > Cypriniformes > Cyprinidae > Enteromius > Enteromius fasciolatus. The sequence continues at coordinate 1,299,354 of JAUMHR010000075.1, read as the reverse complement.
CCTCTCATGCTCACTTTCACATCCCTCCCTCTCTCTCTTTCTCTCACTCGCTTGCATCCTCCAGGAGAGCGAAGTAAGGAGGTGGTGGAGCGCTGTGCGAGCCGAGGCAGTGAGGCAGTTGAGATGAGCACATCAGAGCTGGAGTCAGAACAGAGCGCAGCTGCCCTAACATGCTTCCCTTGACACTGCACAGCTACCTCTGCGCTCGAATGAAGGTAAGTCTGGAGAGAGGCAGCTAGAATATCCGTTTCCCGGCTGAGTGCGATTGTGTCACTCCGTCACTATTGAATGGATCTTAATATCATCCGTCCCTCTTGAGACGGAGCATGCCGAGAGGGACAGAGAGCCGGCGGGGGTTGCAGGATTACCCCACAGGCGACCCTTGTCCCATTGAGAAGGCGAGCGTCTGCCCGTTGCCCAAGATGCCATGGATCTAAAATGCCTATTGTTAGGTGGTGTTTTTGCCAGCGTGCACGTGTTTGAGTGCATTGCAGGAGTTTTGCAAGCCCGCCGGTTGCATGTGTGTGCATGCACGTGTGTGCAAGAGAGAGTTTGCACGTGCTTTTACGGCAGAGATGCGTTCGCGCTAAACGAATTGTGTTGGGTGCACACTTTCAGAGAGGAGATTCGCTGGTGTTGATGGAGTCGTATCGATTCTCTTTGATTCTTCGTTATAGGGGTATTAGTTCTCTCGCCTGGGGCTGCGGCTACAAACTGCTCACATAGAGAGATTTCCCTCCTCCTCGCTTCTCTGGTCCTGTCACACTTGTGAGTCTCCAGATAACTCTGTGCTGAAAAGCAGGGGACAAAGCAGCGGCTGCTCGATAAAGTGGGAGATAATGAAAGCCAACTCGATCGTTGCTTCAAGGAGAGGGAATGAGTGTGAGATTGTGAATTTTTCATCAGAGTTTGCTTGCAGCTTGCATGCATAATAGCAAATGTGAGAAATGTGCCGTACGCTTTCACTTTACCGACAGTCATGTCATGTTTAAATATACATGCAATTGCCACTAAAACACATTATGCAAATCTATTCACTATACTGAGTCAATGATGTTTTGCATCCTCTAACATATACTGTATGCTTAGAGTAAACTCTCAGCCTTTTGTATTTCACCTAACATGTTATTTAGTAGGTTTGTTAAGCTGTTTCTCATGGGGATCGTTGGCTGTTGCTCACAATGGAGGTGATTTCAGGTTTTACTATCCTTGTGGGGATATTTGTTCCCTACAATACAGGCAAAGCACAACACACACACACACACACACACACACATCTAAGCATCTTAATGCAGGCAAACATAAGAAGCATTCAGCCTAATCCATTTGCAGAATTGTCAGTGTTTATCAGAATATACACCTCTCTGGTCGCCATGGCACAGTTGATTCTGATGGAGTGACCTTTGACCCCATTAACTTCATAACAATTCCCTTAACTCTGGGCAAAACAGCTGCGTCACACCAAAGGCCTTTCTCAATTACCTATACTGCCAGTTCAGAAATGTGAATTACTAAATGGATTGTTCGGCCAAAACGCAAATTATTTACTTCCTCAAACTTAAACCGTCTGTGTAACAGACAAGAAATTCAGAAGGCTGTAGTTGCAATTAATGTGAATTGTATTCTGTTGGGTTTTTTTTCAGGATATAGCACATAGAACATGTTTTTATTATGCTTTTCTGAAGCTTGAATCATTGTCATTGCATGGACAGGAGCAACCAGTTCAGTCTTTTAGTGTTTTATTTGGTGTTCCATAAAATAAATGAGTTCATATGTATTTCGAATGACACGGAGATGAATATATGATGACAGTATTTAAATGTTTGGGTATACTATTGCATATAAAGCAAAGCGAGCATAGAAAACTCATGCAGGCCTGGTTGTGCAGCAGAAACACATCTCTCTGAAGTCATGCCTTGGCACAAGCGACAATTCTGTAGGCTAATGGTTCTTGAAAACTCAGTGATTAGTTGATTTTATGATGTCCCTTCGCATAATTTGATACTGGGTTACCTTGAAAGAAAGATGCACACACATAACTGTGTTTGCGTGTGGACGTGCATCAGATGGAAGTAAGTTGCACCTCATTTGCTCCCAAAGTGCATGTTCCATTTGTATTGTGTTAGGTAAGATCCAAGCAGAAAAGTCCTCAAGCGCAATCCATCTGCTTGGTAATAATTTGATAAAACTTCAGTCTAATACATTCAGAGTATTGTCATGTCAGCTGCGGTTTGAGAGGAATTCCATTTCCTGCTGCATTGATCTGTATGCTTTGAAAGTATGTGTCTAGTGGTTTAAAGGACAGGTCTGAGATTAAATCTTATGCTGCGTCATTCATGTTATGCTGTATAATTTACACATTTATTAGTATTATTAATTTATTATTATTAAAATCATTATTTTTAAATATTTTAATATATATATATATATATATATATATATATATTTAAGATTTAAAGTAATTACAGTTTATTTTTAGTTTTATATTTAAACAATGCTGAGAAATAACATGTCTAACTAGTGTTAACAGTCAAAAAATGTCATCAGAATAGAAAGATTTGTAATAATTCATACTGAAATATTATGAACAAAAACAAGGAACTACCTAAATATCACCCTAAGACGTGGAGGAAAATGGCAAAATAGTATGGTTTATATTCACTTTTGCTTCTGCCTAATTGTGATGTTGTGATTAAAAACAAGAACTAGAAATGATTCTGATACTTAAGCATTCTGCATTACTTAAGAACTACAAACATAAAGACAATCAGAAAAGTAACAGAAACATAATCATAGCCGGTACACAACAAATATGAGAGTCATACGAAACAAACAACATGAAGCAATCGCAAGACTTAAGACTTGACAAATAAACCAATGGAAAGCCTGGAGCACACAAGGAAAGGGAATTAAAAGATAGAAAATAGACCTTTAAGACATTACAAAATAAAAGTTCAAATAATTTTTCAGAAATCATGAAATTTATGAATATGAACCATGCACATCTTTGTCAAACAGGTCAATTTGGATTTTGGAAACATCAGCAGCTCAAACAGTTAAAGGCATTATAACCGCCGCTAGTATATTTCTTTAATATTTGGCAATGGAATATCAAGGTATTTATTTACAGAGTACTAATTGAGCGATTAGGTATTTCGAAGCTTTTCGTGTTACGAGTGTTGCCATAGAAACAAATCATTTGTGAGTCTAAGGATGTGAAGAGCTCAGCGTTGAATCCCTGAGTTATGGTAATTCTCAAATACGTGAACGCAGAATCACATTTGAATGTAGATCTTCTTTTTACTCTCTGGCCTGTCACCGAACGAGACCAGCTCTGTGACGTATAGAGCTGACACCAGCAACACAGTGGAAGTAATACTGCCACATCCTTTAAACCAGCACTCGTAAAACACACACTGCAATGGAGAATCATTCCTGCACCTTCTGCCTCATAAACGCAGCGGGCCTTACGGTGTCTGTGTGAAACTGACAGCATGCAATAAAAGCCAACATAACAGATAATGAAAAGGGAAGACGAAGGCACGAGAGGCATGGCTAAAGGCAGATTTGTAGTTGCGTTCAGGCCTTGCTTTTGCGTTGAGATGCATATGCACAATGCCACCGGCACACTTATGCAAACAAATCAGAGAACATCAGATGTTTATCTGAAAGAAAACAAGCTCGCGCCTCTGCTAAATATAGCGGGTATTGATTTATAAGCATGAAAGAATGTGCTTGGAGAAATGTTACAAAAAACACCATCAAAAGTTTTCCAGCTGCTTTGTTTTGGTAGCATCCAGCCACTGCAATAAATAGACGTCCTATTTGCCTGCTCAGCAAAGAGACAAGAAGCGTGAAAAACTGCAGTGTGTGTGTGTGTGTGTGTGTGTGTGTTTGCATCTGTCATTCAGAAGTCAAGACGGTGATCAATGGCAGATCGATGCAGCACTATATACTCAGGTCACTGCTGCAATACTAGAAATGTCAGACTTTTGTTCTGTGATGCTTTCAAAGACAGAAGAGCATCATTTCACCTGGCCTTTCTCGCTACTTAAAAGTGTGCTAAGAGAGTTGCTGCGTCTACACAATCAAAGTGCATTAAGTACAAAATTAGTTGTTCCGGTTTAACAGACTTTAAGTATACCAGAGTAGCATTTGAAAAATACAACTGCATTTCATTTTATTAATATGAAACATATAAAAATATATAAATATGAAAATGCATTTGTGAAATAAATGTAATTCAAATACATTTAAGTGCATTTATTTTTTACTAGGGACAAGTGAACTTTTTTTTGTCCGGATGAGTTTAATCTTTTTTATTTTTTTTTTCTAAACAGCTTGCAAATTACGTGATTAACAGTTGAAAATGTTTGCTCAAATTTTTTTATTTTTTTCACAAATTTCTCTTTTTGTGGATTCCTATTGAAATGACCTGATTTTGCCTGTGAATCTTCACCAGAAGTCATTAAATGAGAACACACCATTATGATATCAATTTAACCTTTTTTTTCCTAAAGAAATTCATAACTTTTTTTTTCAAAATTTTTTTTTTTAATAATTATTTTTAATTTATTTTGTGTTGGATTTATATATATATATATATATATATATATATATACCTTTTAGTGTTGTAAAAGACATGGATTTGTTAAACAAACAAATCTGTAATACTTTGCAGTAAGGTCTCCTTAGTTAATGTGAACCTTTACTTTTTCATTTATTTTTACCCAACGTTAACTAATAAATAACGTTAAATAACGAGCAATCAGTAATTTCAGTAATTTAGCAACACACTCAGATACATACGGTTCTCTGATGTTGCTCAGTGGAATTATTTTTCGTTGTTAGTTCATGTTAACTATTGTAGCTGGCCAGTGTTAACAAATCCAACTTTACTGTATCGTCTGTGTTTCCAACCTGATCTCACGGCAATTCGTACATATTTTACGAGGTGGCTAATTCGTACGAATTCATACGATTTATTCTAAATCATACGTATTTTACGAGATGCCAATTCGTATGAATTTGTACGAATGACCTAAACATAACCCCACCCCTAAACCTACCCATCACGTGGTTTAAGACAAATCGTACGAAATCGTACGAGTGAGGTCGTAAGAATTAGTAAGAATTGGCACCTCGTACGAATATGTACGAATTGCTCGTGAGATTGTGTTGGTGTTTCACGCTTGTTTGTTGTTCACCCATGAATGGAAACGCAGACAGATTGCATCTTAAAGGTACCTCAGACCTCCTTGCTCAACATAGAGAATAAGGGTTTTAATTTCCAGTGTGGTGAACTGAGATTTACAGTGTGCTTGTGCAGAACAGATGGCCTGTCTTCAGGAGGATCTGCCTGCAAGTGAACGTGCTCAATTCTCCTGCGCCAATCATCATCAACGTCATCATCTCCCGCGCGCTGACATTTAGATTATTTCCCAGAGATCCCCCAGAGATCAGAGTCCATTATCACTGGATTATAAGTGCTCCCAAAAGAAAAGGGATTTAGCGTCTTCCGTTTGCGCTCCCCTTTATTGACAGACCCTCGACTTAAGGTGTTTTAAGCGGTCGTGTTGAGGCAGTGATTCAGTGATTCCGGAATGCTAATTAGGGCAGTTCGACGCGGCGCTCGGTTTGGCAGACTCGATGCTGCAAATCACTTCAGGGAGCTGACAGGCCATCTGATAAACACAGGAGAGAGTGTTGAAGAGCCTGTTCTCTACTTAACACAACCCACCCCCCGCAAACACGCACGCATGCGTCCAGTGAAGAGTGTATGGCCTTGTTAGCGCTCTCGAGTGAGTGTCACCGGACCAGGGATGTTTGCATTCACTCACACACAGCCTTCTGGAGTGGGTGTGATTTGGCCCTCCGTATGAACTTCCGGAAGCATCACTCGTGTCGGTGTAAGACTGCGAGGAAGGTCGCTGTCACGGCGCCAGCGCTCCAAAGACAGTGGCCAGCTTAGTTTCAGCCGCTGCTATTCCTGTCACTGATAGGACGAGAAGCACTGCTTTCATTAGGCTAATTGTCCTTCGTGTGGACAGGATGTCTGCTTGAAGGCTCGGTGTCATTCAGAGCGATAGGGACGCTCATACACACTTCCACGCCTGAACACACACGCAGGCAAGTGAATGCAGGGCTGGCAGCGAGCCGCGCTGGATGCTCTTGGTTCCAGGGGCATTTTAACTTGTTTGCCCCGAGTAACCTCAAAGTGTCATAACAGTTTCAGATACAGCTCTCTCCGCTGTGCGTGCACGCACGTCCGCACACATTCACACTCACACTCGAGACGATGCTGCAGCGATGACATTGACGAAGTGTTCGAACCGAGGGTACTGTGTAGTCCCATCTCTCATAAGTAAACTCTTAACGCTTTAATTGAATGTTTGCGGCTCGCTGATTTCCTTTAATGCTAGCAACACGACATGCCGGTAAACGAACAAAACTCTTATTTCAACCTCATGAAATGTGATTTAATTGTTACAAAGCACCTGAAGTTACATCTAGTTTGAGAAGGAAATTTCAGAAATTGCGCTGCTGTTCACACACGCAACTAAGATGAATGTTTGAAACTTCACAAGGATGCAACAATATCAAAAAAAGCTTTACTAACAGTGCAAAAGGACTTTCTGGAGTTAAAATAGTACTGTTAGGTTTTACTAAAGACGTGCAGTGAAGAATTAGTGCATGGACTATGTGTCTATGCATGTGTCTATATGCCTGACTTGATTGCATACGCATTTGTAGGAGTTTCCCATTAAGATGTATGAGAGAACA
>JAUMHR010000075.1:1279457-1289913 GCA_032361145.1 Enteromius fasciolatus | reverse complement strand
AACAACTAGCATCAACAAATATTAATAAATCTATTTCTCTAATGTTAACAACTGACACCTTATTGTAAAGTGTTCCCATTTACACAATTTATAGTGCATCGTTTATATTGCTATTTATTATAGACCCCTGTCTGGCTTGCAACCAGACTCCAAAACCACAAAAAGCATGCTACTCTGACAGCTTGATAAGGAGCTTGTTACCTCTTCAGAACAGCAAGATAAGCACAAGGGAACAGACTCTGCTCTGGCTCACCTCGCCGGCGTGCAACCATCAAAGTCATATGGAGTTGCACAGGGACCGTTTTGTCATGAAATGTGGAAACGGCAGAGGAGGGGACATTGTGGAGGCCCGCCGTCTGTCTGTGATGTATTCTCCATGTGCATCTCGGATGCGGGTCACGTCAGTGTGCCCTTTCACTGCAGACCTGTCAGTCAACACTGTATTCCTGAGTGGATGGCGGCTCTGACGTGCCATCTGCGCGCGAGCAGGGCCGTGCAAATAGGGATGAGTGATGTCACTGCAGTAGTGTAGAATTAGACAAATAGGAACGAGGGTCAAACAAAGGACTCGAATCTCCAGTGCGGCCGGCCTCCGATTCCAGTACAATTTTCACTACCGTTGTCAAGTACAAATTGAATTTGCAACAGGGATTCTTTCTAGGATGCAGTAATTAGTCAGAGATCAGCTGTTGCCCAATACAGCGCCAGGTTTTGTGTGTTCAGCTCTACATCTCAATCCCACACCGTGAGGGCTATTTTCTCTGCGCTGAAAGCGTGTGTGGCCATTACAAGGCATGGAAGGGAAATATGCACCAGCATTTGTGATAATTTGCTCCCGGGGTTCATCAGTTCACCTGATTACTCCACATTGATTTACACTCCCAGCTGATCAATACCTATTTTAAGGTCTCTTTTAGATAAACCAGTGGGGGTTTGTAAACCATCCCTCTAAATAGTTGGGATTTTTACTTTTTGGTTTTCACTCTGTGTTTCAGAGAACCTGATATTATTTGTCTGAACATTTTTTAACTATTATCCCAAACAGAATTGCGCATGGTTAGCATGACTTGCAGATGGGCTGTTGGGGATCATGGGAGTTTTTCACTGTCATTGGGCACCTTATGTAAGCAATTAGCATAGATGAAGCTGTGTGACATTATCGACAGGAGCACAGGTGCAGTGTGGGAGTGACCAGGATCTGGAGCTGAATCATTGCTTAATGCACCATGTCATAACATCTGAAAGTTAAACAAACCAAAATGTAGTTTTCCATAACAAAGACGTGTTAATGGAAACAAAACATAGGTACAGTAATTCCCATGTTGGGAACCTTGACCGTTGACATTTTGTACTTTTTTTTTTTTTTTTTTTTGACATATTAGCATCTTATGTTATTTGTCCAAAGTTGATAAATTCCCAGACAACGTGATTTTACTAAGTGTGACATGTTCGTAGATCATACAATCCTCATAAACATTTACATAAAAATACATTTTACACTTAATATTAAGAAAAGTGCATCGTGCACAAGCAATATCCCAAGTAAAGTGTAATTGTACTATACTTAGTATGACATAAATGTATTTGAAATATATTACTTGTTCACTACTGTAAAAAATCAAGGCATGCATAAACTCTCATAACTCTTCTAAATGCTATTTCTTTTCCAATTGTAGTATGTTTGCGCTTCTCTATTTTGATGCTCGTCGTATTGTTCTCTTACTGACATACTAAAAGCAGACTCGAGGCTGTTTGACACAGAGTTTCTGCCCTAACTAGACCTTTCCAAATCGGTTACTTACGAGGATCCACTTCAGTTTGGATGCTGTGAACGGCAAGACAGCTCAGTAGGTTTTGAAACCGAGCCTACGCTACAGCAGTACTTTCTGTTCAGGCCCTATCTGCTCAGAGCCCAGCTCGATAGATTTGACAGGTGAACACTAAATGTGTCAGAATGGAGATAGTGAGCTGCCAGAGGCAGCGAGGAGCATGCAGAGGTGCTCACCCAGGTTGGCGTTTCTTCTGTGTGTATGAGGGAGAGTTTGACTGGATGATGGAGACAGCAGCAGCAGCTTTCATGGCGTGACGTTGCTGATGCAGTTAGTCTTTTGGGAGCAGGGAACAGCTGAGACTGCCAGTCTGTTTTAGGCACAAATTAAACTCAATCCGCACACTCAGAAAGTACATCTCCCTAGTGAGCTTTGATTTAATCCTTCAAGTAACCATCGAAGATGTTCCCCCAAAGGTGTCCGTGTGTGTACGAAGTCATGTCATATTTAAAATGACACTTTATTTAATGTGTGGACCTGAGCAGTCAGGTTTAGTTTTTCTGTTTGCCCATTAGAGAGACAGACAGGCATGGTTGAACAGCTTTTCCCGTGGCGTTTGACATGATAAATATGTTTACTCACCTAATTGAGAGAGGTTGAGACATTAGCTGATCAGATTAACCCTGATTTTGAATGCGCCTTGTTTGCTCGTGTGAATCTGTTAACAGTGGTAATTCTAAAACAAGCCATTCGATATTCCTATAGGGCCCAATAAATCCATGTAATGATGTTTATCCATCTGAATGGGACGTATCAAGGCTTAGAGTGGTACATCTCAAGGTTCATTAGATGAGCATTCATGAAAGGTGCACTACTGGCTCAATAAAAAGTATGTGTTCAGAATCATAGCATGCTTATTTGTTATAAGTAGGAGCAATAAGGTTATGTTTTTCTTTTGTGTTATTTATCTTTGTTTCAGGTTTGCAGTCGAAGCTGAGGATGGCAGGAGATTCTCGCGTCCACATGGACCACGACATGGAGATTGGAGTCACTCCAAGAGAGGTCAGTAGTCCCTATTTTCACTTTCAGTTTCAGTAATGTTAAATGAGTATCTACTGCAACCATGGAAAGACCACTTACACTTTGGAGTATACAATAAAGGCTAGACATGTTTTTTTATTGTATTTATTTCATCATTTTAATTCTTTTTAACCACTAATCCATCAAAACAGCAGTTCAATGCAGTTAATTAACTGAAATTCATACAATATTGTACCTTTAAATGCCATTTTTTAATAAAACATTTATTTAAATTCTCATTCATTGATCAATATATTACGTTAGGCTCATTATTTAAAATAGCTGATTACACAAGTGTTACACAGGGTGCAGTGCATTAACTAAATCTACATATATACTTGTGTATAATTTATTTGACTTTAAAAATTGATGTAATTTATTTGAATGTACTTAATGTATGTTAAATTCTTATTTTTGACATGTTGTTATATTTATGACTTTATGTACAAATTTGGAGGCTCACCAAATACTGGAAATTGGCTCTAGATGAGGGTCTCTGTTTGTAATGTTTACAAAAAGTATTGGTTTTATTTATTGCCCAATATTTGGCTTTATCTGACAGAAAATAAGGGGCCGCAGGTGTGTACACAGCAGGAGGTCACCATGCGCTCCTCGTAAGCACTTTAAGGCTTGCCTATAATTGACTGCCACCACTTTAACATGATACCACGTTTCAATTAACAACCAAGCACAATCTTCCACAAATGGAAAGACAACGTGCCAATATGTCCTTGTCTCATGTGGAGGGCACTGTGTTATGGACTTGGGAGGGGGCAAAGATTCTTATCTGGGCTTGCCAGAGTCCCATGGGGAAGAGGAAGGTAATGGGGGAAGTGTCCCATGGAGCTGGTGTAGAACAAGGAATCAGAAATGGATTAGAGCCAAGACAGAGAGTCACTGGAGAGGGGAAAGAAAAAAAACTGCAATAGAAAAAAGAAAAAGCCACCAGTGCTCTTACATTGTTGCAGTAATCTGCATGTTCTGTACAGTACATACTGTGACAATGTCATGACAGTTGCAAAGATATCAAAGCACTTCCATTGTTAGAAGGGAACAGTGTGAGCGCACCTATGCTTGATGTTGGCAACTGTGCCATCCACACTGTCATTGTCTGGCTTACAGCAGCTTAGTGAAGAGATAGAAGAGGCAGATGGGAGCTATTGATCTGGCTTGCAAAATATGTTGAATGATTCTGATAGGACTAGATTGCAACACCAAAGGACCTGCAGGAAGAATCACATCCTGAAGCATATATTATGCCTCTCTAGCACACCGATGCTTAATATAGGTCTACAGGTTCAGACTTGCTGATACCATAGCCCGTTTTTTTTTCATCAACACCCTTATCCAAGAAGGCAGGGCTCACGTTGATCTTGTAACCAAATTTGTTACTTATCTCTCTACCTCCTTACAGCAGGTGAAGAAACTCCCCAAGCACCTGAGGGAAGCACAAATCCCCACAGATCGCACCCATCTCATCTCTGATCCTGTTAAGAAACCCCGCCAGCGATACGTCCAGAAAGATGGCAAGTGCAATGTTCATCACGGAAACGTTCAAGAGACCTACCGTTATCTTAGCGACCTCTTCACAACACTGGTCGACTTACGCTGGCGCCTCAGTTTCTTTATTTTCACCTTGGTCTACGTGGTCAACTGGCTCTTCTTTGGGTTTTTGTGGTGGCTTATCGCGCTTATACGAGGAGATCTTCTACACGCAGATGAAGAGGGCTGGACCCCTTGTGTTGAAAACCTCAACAGCTTTGTCTCAGCTTTTCTCTTTTCCATCGAAACCGAGACCACCATTGGCTACGGCTATCGTGTCATCACGGAGAAGTGCCCAGAAGGGATTATACTTCTACTGGTGCAGGCCATCTTGGGGTCCATCGTCAATGCCATGATGGTGGGCTGCATGTTCGTAAAGATCTCGCAGCCCAAGAACCGAGCAGAGACGCTGATGTTCTCCCACAAGGCCGTGATCTCGGTGAGGGACAACAAGATGTGCCTGATGTTCAGAGTGGGCGACCTGCGCAATTCACACATTGTGGAAGCGTCAATCCGTGCCAAACTCATTCGTTCACAGCAGACGAAGGAGGGCGAGTTCATACCGCTCAACCAGACGGACATCAACATTGGCTTTGACACAGGAGACGATCGCCTCTTCCTAGTATCACCTCTCATTATCTCCCATGAGATCAATGAGAAGAGTCCTTTCTGGGAGATGTCCCGGGCACAGATTGAGAAGGAAGAGTTTGAGATTGTCGTCATCTTGGAGGGCATGGTGGAAGCTACAGGTACGTCCTCCTTCACAATGATCAAGCAGTTCAACTGTTGACCTAAAAAGTCTCATGGGTTAGAAATGACACTTTGAAGCTTTGCATTAACCCTAGAAACAGTCAGTCTTTTACAATGGCTTCAAGGAGCAAGTTGCGCATTAACTGCCAAGCTCTGTAGAGCAGTTGACCTCAATGAATTTTCCATGATTTTTTTGCGGTAAGCGAGAGACTTAGAGGTCAGTCATTTAAATATACAAAACTGCAACACATTATTCATTTGCTAGCAGTGCTGAGTCATCCCTTCCCTAAGCATGCTGACTACACGAAATAACATTCAAGAACTGACAAGAAGATAAATGTTTCGATATTGATGCTAAGGCTGTATTTCCAACACACGAGTCAGGGTGGGTTTGAGAGCCTCTTGTTGACTGGCTAGCCATGTCCTTGCAAACCTGTCCAGGCTGGATTTGTGGAAAGAGGTGAAAGGTGATGAAAGTACTCCGGGTATGTTCCACTCTGCTGGAGGGGATCCTTTGGAAAGCTTATTGGAGCAAAAAAAGTTTATTTTTCCACTCTTCATTTTAATTAACGTTGTTCCAGTTCTCAGGTCAGTGAAATTCAATAACGGTGAGGTAGTTCAATGAGAAAACTGCTTTTAAAATGTCTTTGAAAGCAGAGTTTTGGTATTAGACCTCAAGACATCTGAACTAATACACAATCCATAACACAACACAGCAGAGAGCCCAGGGTGTTGTGGCATTTAAACTGATTATTATTAATGCTGTTGGTGTTGAGTTGCTTTAACAGTTAGTATATTACCTCAACGGTTATTAATAATCTACTTAACGTAATGAAATGCAAATCTGTACAAAGTTAGTCAGAACTGGTGTGATACCTGTGCTTCAGCAGCAAACATGCAATATGAATGTATGAAAGTGAATGTATTATCTAGATATATAATTCTCGGCTTCTGTTTGGTTGACCTCGCAGAACACTGTGTGCAATATTGATTTTTAGTAGATCTCCTTATTCTCAGAGCCGCTGAGGGAATAAAGAGGCCTCCATTGTCTAATGTGTCTACACTAATTGCAGATTCATTCCCAGGCTGAAACATTTCCCATGGTTTATCAGATTTCTCAGGTGAATGTTTGCAATTCAAATTATTTATTGGGCGTTTGTCCAAAGAGAACTTGCACTGCTAATCTAAATTCAATTCATTATACATGCTTCCCTGTGAAGGCATCCTGTTTTGTGCTTTTTTGCAGCAAACACCAACAAAAAAGAAAAGGTGAAAAGCATTATATGAGTTTTTGTAACGCAAACATGCAACTGCTATCGACATTGGAAATATCCAAAGCCCTAGTGGAGAGAATTTAATCTTACACTAACCTTGCTTTTGCCCTAGATGTCATACGACATATCAGCAGTCTCCTCAACCTTCCCATCACTTTGAAATGCTTTCCACTTTCCACTGTGGAGATGTGCATACGCAAGCACATGTCAATAGCTATGGGCTATGATGCATTTGATCTACTAAAGCCGTGTAAATTATGCCTTTGACAGATGACCAGGTATAGATTAGGGTGCTACAGGCCAGGATAAACCTACAAATAGGTTCGCTGGCCTCTCTCAGATCGAAGTCTACTCCCACTTGCTAATGAGGGATGATGGCTTCCTTTTGATGTGCAGTAGAGCGCTAATGACCTGGCGAGTGCAATAAGGTCACAAACAACCCGATTTGTAGAATATAGCAATGTTTTAATTTAGCCCTGGCATGTGTCAGGTATGATGGATAGTCGCATTGGTCTAGTCTATTATTTTTCCAGTACTGAGGGTTAGGAGTTCTATAGTAAGTCTCTTGAGTACTGCTCGCAATTTGCATGAACGTGATGAGACTCTGATGATGGTTAATCAGATGTAATTTGCATCATTTAATTGTTGCAATGCAAGCGGTTTTCACTTTTGAAATGCCTGATCTGGAGTGATATAATCACAAACAAAAGCTTTTCCCTAATGAAAGGTTCACCCCACTGCAGAACATGACATGCAAACATATTTGATCCACTCTGTTCCAAAGTGAGCTGACTACATAGGCAGAATTGTAAAGCTTTGCAGGCCCGTTTTTGAAGCAAAGGCGCTTTGATTATGCTACCGTCTAAAATGCCTTTTTTGGAAGCATGAGAGTCAAATTGCTGAGAAGGCAAATGCATTGCAATGAATTGCTTATTGAAAATATAACTCTTCAGAAAGATGCTAATATTTTTTTGGACCGTTTTACCACACATCAAAGACTTTTACAATACAAGTGTCTAAGTAAATTTTAACTATATGAAGCACAAATTTGCTTACTCCAAACTAGCTATTCACAATGCAATTAACACTGAAAGTTGAAAGCAGATGTCTTATGGATTTAAAATCAATTGGTGTTAGTGATCAAAGATCTGCACCCCTGTTGGAGAAAAATAACCTGTCATTAAATGCTGTCAACATGATAAATGCCTGAAACACAGCAGCCCATTGAGTGCTCATAACCAACGGCATCTACTAAATAGGCTTATCTTTCCATTTATTTAGCTATTAATGAGTCTCAAACCCATATGTAAGTTGCTTCAAACTAATGTTCTATAACTAATATAGATTTTTAAAGGCGGTGTGTTGATTAAGAGAGGGACTGTGTAGGCAGTTTGAAGGTTATTGTTGTGTGCTGGAGCAGTTTAAATTTTAACATTGACTATTAGGGCTGGATTTTCCTTTAAAGCTCGAACAAACCTGCAGAGAATTCTAGCGTCCTCTGAAGGCAGTGATTTTCAGTTCTGCTTCTAGTTTGCCACACTAGAAGCGTAAGATATGTACTTGTTCGGTAGCCATATAATTAGTAGATTGATTTTATTATTTTATTTTTTTACAGATTTATTTAATTACCCAGGCGTGCAGCATTTTATTTCTTCCAAAACAGCTCTTTTTAAGTGTGCTAATCCATGCACAGTGAGACACACGTATAATGTAGTCTGTTAAAGCTAATATATAAAACTGACAATGACAAGGAGAATCGGGCAAGGTTTTCCTGCATGGGAACAAAGCAGTTCCCATAATGGTGCTTCTTATCCTAGATGATAGTACTTATATGTGTCAGCAGATTTCAGTGTCACCGTTGTTCTCCTGAAATAGACTTAGGAACCCCTGGCCTAGAGGTGTTGTGCCCTTATTTATAGATTTGAAAAGCATCCGTGCATGAAACTGGTCATTGCTAGGTTGTTGAGATCAACATATCCTCTCTATGTCTTTCTTTTTCACTCACACACGCAGAAAGAGAGAGTAATGCAATGTGTTACACTCAAACCCACACTCCATTTCTGCTCTAAAACATGATGCAAAAGCAGAGAGAGCCAGTGAGACTCTCAGAGCACTGAGTTCATTTCAGTTCCAATCAATGCTACAATGCAGATCAGTGGTTTTCAATTGGTTTTGCTTCAGGATCCATTTTTACATCAAGGAGTGAACCAACACTGTACAAGGTTTATTTATACAAGAGTGAACAAAAATATACTTGTAGTGATTTTTTTTTTCACTATATGTACATTTTTGCTAACTTTTGTGCATACATAAAATCAATATAATATAATATGTGAGCAATATCAGGTATGCTTGATATCACTCTATATCAACATGGCTGTGATTTGGTTGCAAGTAATCACAGCCATTCTGATACAGAGCAATATCACATGGGTACGAAGTGTGTAAATAAACAAGAAACAACCACTGAGCGTCCTAAAAAACCGACAGAACTACTTCCTTCCGCCACTCAGTTTGAAGGTTTAACAGCTTATTAAAAGCTCACTGTATTATGTGGAGTAGAGTATTATGAGAGAGACTGACTGAGTGTGATTAGCTGCATCTGATACAGTGTTCATTCTTCAGCTCAATCTCATATTCACACTAAAACATTAGTCTGAATGTCTGCTGAGGAAAGCGATATCCTTGTCGCACAATACTTTCATTTGTTACAGGCGATTTCCGATGACAGCGCCGCTAAGTGCATTTGTTGGTCGTCTTTTACTTGACTCTCTCATAAAAAAAAGATGTCTTTTCACCTTATATTGGTGGAACAATGTAACTAAAACCACCATCACAAACACACACTCATTATTTCTCAATATTAAATACTATTATTAAATAGCACAATTATTAATTTAGATACATAGAAACATACAATTGATGGAGGATTTCTCACTCACTGTGAGAAATACTGCAAGTGGAGTGATACAATGATTACTACGATGATGATGTGATCATCTACAGCTATATCGCACTGCTACTTGTCTGATATGCTCAACCTGTCCATTTTACCATCTGCCTTATTGCTTTAGTTCCTATAAGGTTAGAGATGAATTTGCACCACAAAAGCATAGAGCGTAACTGAACGCATTACCTTTGACATCAGCAATAAATAATATGTTAAGAGTCTCCTACTTCTTAAACGCATCTTTCAAGACTATTTATTTTACTACCAAGGCATAATTACATTATGAATTGCAGAAAGGTTGTGTAATTTGCATTTATGTTTGGTTGTGACGCACTTGTTGAAAAGCACTGACGTAGATTGTGATGCTGTAGGCTTTAAACGCTGGTATGGTGTAATTCTTCATAATCTGTAATTGCAGTTTTATCTGTAATGTAATATATGGCATCACTGACTATTATACCTATAAGCATGAGGTTTTAGTCTTTTATTATTCTTCATGTTTAGCTAAAACATAAATGCAGTGATTAATAACGAGGACGTTTCCGTAATTGCAGGTCTGCTCTAAAATTGCTGCATGGTTTTGAGTTTCCACGATCCCTGTTTGGGCAAAACACAAATTGCTGTAACAAAGTAGACGCAAGACATGCATACAAATTTGGGGAATTTCCTTTCGTCCTCTAGCTGTTCCAGAGGATGTGTATAATTTGCGCATGTGAAAAGATAGTGATCATCTCAAGGTTATTTATTTATTTAATTATTGCATCCTGTGTATGAAAAACGCACATGACTGATATGGAAGTGGGCGGCACACAGCACATTAACTCAGGTTTACATGACATCTTGAAGTCATGGGGCAACAATTCTGTATTACGCTGTGTTCAAATAGCTGTAACTGAAGACACGCATAGTTACACACTGTACTAAATAGAAAATGAAATATGCCGTTTGATCATTGTAATCCCTTTGGCTTCCAGCTCATGCTACATAATGTCACGCACCCAAAACTGCTCAGAAAAGGAAATGTAAAACATTCAGCCTTACAAACAAACTCATCTCCCTTTGGCACAAACTCACAAGCGGTTAAGAGTCTG
>JAUMHR010000075.1:1195320-1211565 GCA_032361145.1 Enteromius fasciolatus | reverse complement strand
TGATTGGCTGAGGTACCTTACATCAGCGGTTCTCAATTCCAGTCCTCGCGTACCCTCCAGTACCATGCACTTTTTCTATGTTTCTCTTATCGCTTAAAAAGCTTGTACAAACTGTTTTACTGATGTCTTTTGGCAAATGAAATACTGATTGAGCAATCACATGAGATGTTCATTCATGTTTATTTTGCGCTAAATCTATTAGTACAGATGAAGGGATGATGGCGCTCCACACTGGCATTGAACTGAGACGTTTATACACCGACTTGTCACGCCACATCAAAGAGTGTCATAACGACATGTACTTTTTGAATTTCCTGTAAAAATAAAACCTGTACCAAAAATGTTTGGTACGAATATGTGTATGAACCAGGAATTAGGTTGGTTAAATAATTTAAGTCACAAAGAAGATCTTGAGGGTTTGATCAATACATATATGGTTGACAGAAGCAATAGAATTGAAACCTAACTTATGGTGGGTATTTAAGATATTGTACCTTAAGCCAGTGTTTCCCCAACCCTGTTTCAAACCAACAGTTGGGATGTCTTCCCTATCCGACTCATCTATGCTTAGTCTTGGAGTTTCTATGAACAAGCTGAAGGAGTTGAATCCTGTGTGTATTAGAAGAAGAGTCTGAAAATGTGTACTGTTGGTGTGCCTGCAGTCCTAATTAAACACACCTTAACCACCTATCAAGGTCTTCAGGACAACTAGAAACTTCCAGGTTGGAACTAAACTCTGCAGGAAGATGGCCCTCCAGGACCATAATCGGACACCCCAGGGCAAACATGTGCTGGTCACTGATCCCTATCGTGGGGCACTGGCACCTCCACCAGGTGGCTGAACAAGCTTCAACCAACTTGGGGAGTTGGTAAACCTTCCTGGGCAGAGTATGGCTTTGTGGGCAATGGAAACCTAAAGCAAGAACTTGGACAAGAACTTAGTGGTAGTGAAGGTAATCACACACATGCACACATGGACCAACCAAAAATCCTTCCTCTCTTTTTCTCTTCCATTTTCAGTCTGCTCCTTCCCCCACAGCCGAGATGAAAAATGATGTTTTTACAGGTGTCTCGCGATGCGGATGAATGTGCCGCTCGGCTGGAATTCACATTCATTGCTCCTCCTCCCTTTTGCCTTCTCTCTCCCTCTCTCCAAGGTCCGTCCGCCAGACTGTGTGTTACTCGGCCGTTGCCCTGCTTTGAGCGGATGCTATGGGAGATATATCACCAAAATATTAGAGCGGGAGGTTGGCTCAGGTAGATGTGAGCTCAACTTTTAAAGGTACCCTGGGCTCAGCCTGTGTTGACTCAGTTGTTGTGTCTGCCTGTCTACGTCTCGTGTACATGCCCTCAATGCTCCTCTCAGGAACTAAATGTGGAGAAGCAATAAAAAAAACTAAGATTAATTACAATAACCCAATGTGCTCCCTACTGGGTTGAGGTTTACAACATGCCTACTCACCTGCGTTTGCGAGGTCAAAGAGATGAAAACAGGATTTTTTGTAGTCTTTTGGAAATTTAGGTTCATGCCGACATACTGGAACATTTTGAAAGGCTTCCTCTATAGTTCACCCTGACTGTTTATGGAAACTGCATTGCTTAGTTAGAATTTGACGTGTATGGTGCCACAACTACGGTAGCCAAGAGAGCGCAACAACTTCAGAAAAATCACCAGCAAATAAAGAAAACATCGTCTTTAGTTTGAAAGCACATGTACTGCAAATACAAAGCACACTGCAAATCCTCACAAAACGAAGAAAAGTGCTGCAAATACTCACTAACCAATCAAGTTTTCAAAAGGGTGTAGGGGACCAAACAACTGTTTCTTAAAGTGCCCTTCTGTGTCAACATCCAAGGCCCATGCAAAGGCACTGTCATCATGCAAAGAATCTGTGCAAAGGATGATGAGGGCCAGAAGTATCCATCAGTTGCACCCTTCGAAATCCTTCATTCCAAAGGGCCCTCTGAAGTGGCTAGTTTTGAGCGCTACGGTTTGGAACAACCCTTCAATATGGCAGCCATGATTGTTTCAATCCAAAGTGCCATTCGGAGGGCGATATGTCCTGTTTGGAACACACCGTATGTCAAACGAACATATCAGCTATTTAGCATTCAGGAGTACGGCGCACCCTATAGCGGTAACAACTCTGCAACAAAGGTGTACCTTCTGAAAAGGTACTACCTCAATGACTAAGACAGAACAACAGTCCTGTTTGGGACTCTTCTGAAGTCAATCAAGTTTTCAAAAAGGGCCACCTAGAGCCTTAGTATGGTTGTCAATCCCAAACACCAACTGCATGAAAACAAACATTTATAAATCTTAATCGTACATCACAGCCTGGGCAGCATATCCTAAATGTAGAATATAAGCCATGGCACTGTCGGTCAGTTCAGGGCCAGACAGACGGTGCAGAACCATAATTTTGTTCAGGTTATCTGTCAAAACAAACCAAAGTAAAACCTTGACTATCATTACAAGAGGTCTTCAGGGAAAAAATAAAAAATACTATAGCCATGAATAACATGGCCCCTTTAATATAGCATGCTGGAATACTGAAACACAGCATGACTGAGAGACTGTAGGCCAACATGAGAGGACCACAAAAGCAAGGAATGAAGAAAGAGAGTTGGAACTGAAAAAACGGAAGGAAGAGAAGTTAAGACAGCTGTTCGGCTGTTTACTCCTCAGATGAAGCCCACAGAGGAGCGGCAGGCAGGAAAGGTGGGAGGCTGGTTGCCAGGATGGAATCATCATAGAACGTGTTTTATGACTTTCACATACAAAGTGCTACAAGGACTAGACAGGAGCGAGGGTCAATAGCAACAGTGCCCAGTACATCAGACCGGTAAACAGAAACAGAGAGTCCTCCGAGCGGCGCAGCAGGTCTTCTCATTATAGCACCATCTGTCAGCAGCATGAGAGTATACCTATTTTGAGACAGTTTTCACTACATGCCAAATAAAAAGTGACTAATGAGTTTATGCTGTTGTGAAAACGTTAACAAAATGTGAAACGTCTGCAGATAAGCTGTTAATCCTCTAACATAACTAGGACTGTCAATCCAATTAATGACACGATGATTTGATTAATTAATTGAATTACGTGCAATTAATCACCTGTTATTATTTTTTTTAAAGTCAAAACCTAAATGAAGATAATTCAAACACATTACATCATTGTGGAAGACAAATTATTAAACAGACCAGTGGTTCTCAACCTTTTTAACTTCAAGGCTCCTAGTTTTTCAAGACAATATTCAAAGCACCACCTCTCCCTGCTCTTTGATGATAATGACAACTGTGAGCATTCAATTTAAACACGCACTGCAGCCACCCATATAATTTGTGATTTAATTTATGGTTCTTAAAGAAAACAAAGCAACCTACAATCAGCATTACTACATCTTTTTGACATTACGTTGAAACAAATACACAGCTCTGTGTGGAAAAATGGGGGGGGAAAGCAGGATTGATTTATGGTCAATAACCAAAAAAATAAATAAAAATCAAATCAGGATTGCAGTGACAGGGTGGAAAAAGCAAGGACAGTGTGTACTGCTCTGTGGGAGTGGACAGGTGTGGATTAAAACTGGCAGCATGCGCATAAATTCAGCTGACATTTTTTAGATCATAATCTATAGCTATTTTAACGTAATTAATATAATTAACTGGAACAATAATTTCTTTAATAACCGCTAAATTAACAATTGATGTGAGGAACATCCTAGCCCGTTCTGGCTGGGTGGTCTCGGGTTAAGGTTAAACAACACGCAGTATTAGATTTCACTAAAACGTTCAGTGCAATAAGAATTGTTCCCTGACCATGCGCTTCCTATGTATCTTGGGGGAGCTGTCACAATATTTCAATGTGGCTACTGTATTACAAAGACTCCTCGCTTCCCGCCAGTGAAAAAAAGAGGGAAAGAGGAAGAGGAAGAGAAGTAGGCCAGACTCAGTTTTTCCACTAAAGTAGAGTCTAATTTCGGATATATGTGGGATTTTTACTTTTTACTCAACGTGATCCTCGTTGGTATTTTATCACGCCCATAACTATGGAATTATGGTCGTGAAAGAATCAAAACACTTCAGTGAGTAAGTGAGAGCTGTTCAATGAATAAAATGACTAGCTGAGAAAAAAAATGAGAGTTCATCGAATATGATAGATGGTCACCAAGGGTGACATTACCTAAAAAACCTCATCCTTCCCTTTTCCCCCCTCACCTCCTCTCGATTCTCCACTTGTTTTTAGTCAGCTCCGGGTTTTCGACAAGATTTTTTCCTATTTTCCATCCTTTCCAAGAGAAAAGGCCTTCATTACATTTGCACATGTCCCCCTCCTCGAAAACATGGCCGCTAACAGGCAGATGAATGACTGCCACCGATTACCTTGCACAGTACATGATGCTCCTGAGAAGCATTAAAGTGTATTCCATCCTTTCCAGAAAAGCCACGAGAAAGACAGGAGGAGGAGGAAGGAGTTAAGAAGAAGAGGCCTGGCAGAGAGATTAGATTAGCACTTTAAAACATCTGTGGATTCGTCCAGCCCAAACTCCCGCTTCCCGACAGATTACCCCTCCATCTCGCAATTCTTCAGCCCCTTTCCCGGCTCTGATCTGTTTTCCTCTCATTGCGCCTGTTTATTTCCCCAGTCTCTCCATCCGTCGTTGGCCACTCTGAATCATAAAACACATTAAGAAGCTTCTAACGTCTGCGGCCGTGTCGTTTTCAAAGGAAGAAGATGGTTTGGCAACATCTACGAAATGTGACAAAGAATAAACTTTACTTACACATGAAACCTTTGTGTTCACACTGCTCAACTCACGTCTAGACTGATTTATCAGCAAGAGGACCACAGTGGCTTTTGAACCTTGAGTTCTGGATGTTGAAAGGCCCGAAAGGTGTAATACGTGTCATGACACATTAAGTCAAAAGGACAAACACGTTTAAGCCTTTGAAGCAGTACATTTAGTCTCAGATGCTGTAAAACGACAAGTCCGGCGAGCTGTTATTGTCGAAAATTCCCCATCCTCATCCCAAGAGTGGCTGCCAAGTCCAAAAGGGGTTTTAAAGAAGTGATAATGAGCAGTCCTATGATGCTCATCCAGGAAAATCAGCAAAGGGACATGGAAATGTGTGTTAGTCTTTAAATGCCTTTTCCTCCCACGGCTCGAAACTCTTCCTGCAGTGTGAAAGACAACATTATCCCACACACATATACACTACAACATACACACACCCAGTCCAGAGGGAGACGTCAGCTGGGACAGGGGTTTATGATTCCATTCTCATAATCACCATTAAGACTACTTTTCCTGCGTGAAATAGACCATTGACTAAGAAGCAAGCTTAAAAACAAATAAACTAAAAAAAGCACCACAGGGATGATATACATCCTCACAACACCCAATAGGCTTCATTATTCTTTCCAAAGAGAGGTGCTGATCTGTGAAGCCCACGCAAAACCAAATCAGCAACCTCTGTTTATAGAATCTGACACTAGCAAATTCCTCTTAACATCTCATTTCAGTGACTCTTTCGCCACCAAATATATCTTGCTTGTTGTGCCTTCAGAGACCAACTATTTCAAATTCAGTGATTAGGAACATTAAGACCTGTGAATTGCTCCGTGGGTGTATTGCATGTGATTTATCCAACCTGATCTCACGGCAATTCGTGCATATTTTACGAGGTGGCTAATTCGTACGAATTTGTACGACCTGACTCGTACGAATACATACGATTTATTCTAAATCGTACGTATTTTACGAGATGCCAATTCGTATGAATTTGTACGATGAAAAAAAAGAAAAGGTGGCATCAGAGGAAATGTTTTGATTTAACATTGTTCTTCTTATTAAAACATACTGTATTAGAACATAATGGAAAAAATATTCAGATTTCTTCTGGAAGTACAGTAATATCCTTCACTTCCTTTTTCCAGTACGGTCATCCAACATCAATATTTTTCCAAACTTATTATTTTCTCACCCTATTCTAGTTTGCACCGCAGTATTTCAAGATGAGAGCAGCTCAGGTGAATTATTTCCAAAGATGTGGCTGCAGTCAAAGAATTATAGCATAGAATTAAAGCTGCAAGCAGTGATGAAAGGGCCCTCGCACCCAGGCTCACCACCTTCCGTGGCTTCAGGAAGACAGGCAACAGTAAGCAATCTAGAAATAATATTTAAAAGTAATTTATATGCTACGCTTCCTGCTGCCAGCTGCATCTATACTGTTATACAGATAGTACTTTTATCAAACATATCAAGTTTGGTGCAAATTGACCATGGTTTGCTTGTTGTCAACAGTGTGAAGTTTGGGTAGATCGAAGTTACAACAACTTCTATGTCCATGGCAAGACATCGTAATTTGTGACGCCGCCACAGACACGCCCTTAAACAAAAACTCAAGATCTTTGCAATTTACCACCCCACAGGCCTTTACATCTGGCTGAATGAAATGTTGATGTCATCAAATTTCTAAGAGTAGTTCGTCACAGAGTAAAACATGCCACTTCCTGTTGTCAGCAGGTGGTGCTATGACTATAACTGAATATGGGCAAATAGATCTCTTCAGCTCAGGAGTCGTATCAAACATGTGAAGTTGAAAATGGCAAAAATGACACAAAATTTGCTGAGAATATTAAAAATAACCAACTTCCTGTTGGGTTATGGGTTTTGTTCCTATACTTTTTTGTAGGTACTGGTGTGTTAACGTGTGTACCGATATTTATACATGCACGTGAAATGCGGCTCGAGGCGCACACTTTTGGAAGTGGCACTGTCGAGGCATTTTGCCACACTCCCTTCTAAAACCCATATACAATTTTCACCAGTTCTGATGCGTGTGCAAAATTTTGTGACTTTTCGAGCATGTGACTTTTTCAAAAGCATGTTTGGGTAGCAGACCATGACAATGAACATAAGCAAAGTCAGCAAAAATAACATTGTCAGTGGAAAACATATGTGGGATGCATCTTTCTTTTTTTTTTCAAATATACAGTAGATTGAGTCGTGCTCGACACAGAACCTTCATGCAAACCACTCAAAACAACTCAGCTCGTGAGAAGAAAGAAACAGACCTCCCAGTGTGGTTTCAACCTTTATCAAACATCACTGTTTAATGATATCAATGAGAGTCAAGCTCATTAAAACAATCCTTCCTGCTCTGAAGTCGGAATAGAATAATAACTCTGTTCACTGTCACAGAAATATATAGACTTTTACATTTTCTTACCAATGCATCTTCATACATGCAAAAGGATAAAGAAACCGTAAGAAAAAAATAACTGATGCAGTTAAATACCAACATTATATAAACTACTCTGGTTGATCAAGGTGTACCGCCACAGTAGGTCACTTGAACTGCATGAATGGACTTGAGTCTGGATCTAAATGAATATTAGGGAGCGTTCTCTGAATAATTCTCAATTCACAGCTGTAAAAAAGGCACCCGGTGGAACTCTAGTACTATAATGGGCCAGCCATGCATCAAATGAACTTCATAAAGAGCCTCCCCAGGTTGTGATGTGGCACTGGTTCAAAATAAAAAGCAATAAGTATCACATGGTTTAACTGTGCTGACATTGGAGCAGGTCAGCGGTGTCGGTCATAAAAAGGTTATTATGGAGTTTTAATTTTACTAGGTGGATGTGTTTTGTGTCACTGGAGAGGGATCTGGTGCCAATGTATCAAGTTTAACAGCTGCATAAAAACAAAATACCTCAAAGAATAAAATAGACCTACATTGCGCTATCAGAAAGGAAATTACATCACTTTGAATTTCTGCGTAGCAATTTAATGGCAAGTGGGACGTAAATATTAATGCCAAATTCAATGCAAATGCTGCCATATTAAAAGGATGGCTTACCAGAAATGTAATTTATTCATATACATGTTGTTCTGAACCCATACGCTGTTTTTCTATAGAACATAAAAGGGCAATTTTGAAGCCCCTCTGTACTTTTCTAAAAGACAGTGAATTGAGGCTGGGGCTCCAAAACGATGAAAAATCACAATAAAGTACCATAATAGTAATCCACAATTACCTGTACAATACATTCCAGCTGTTTTCAAGACATAGGCCTACATCCCATGTTGCCTCACTGGATTATTGTCATTGACTGCGATCTTTGAGTTTCAGTTTGCGCAGCGTTTGCTGCTGCCAAGGATTACGATCTCTAAGGTCTTACGGAGGAAATACTTCACTGGAGCTTTTAACGTCACTCACCGCGCTACTTACCTGCACTAGCTCACAGCACTTCTACAGCAATCATCCTTCACTGCCTGAATGTGAGATCTGTTACATACCTACCTGTGTTTACTCACCTGCTATACTCACCTGTCTCCTCAGAACACTGCATGCCAACCTTCTACCAGCTCGGCTCCACCTGCAACGGAAAGAACCATCAGGAATCAGGATTGAGTCCGTTAAGATCGATTCCATACTTACCTCTGAGAAGGATTGTCAAGTCCGGGAGCTTATTCAGAAGTGTTCAGGAAGATCGCTGTGGAGATCGCTCAGTTATCATCATGAGCTGTCCCTTTAACAATATGGCAGTGGACTATTCCACATTGGAAACCAAATTTGTTCAATTTACTTAATAAAAATGAGCTATAGCAACACAATGGCTCAACAATTCAATCACATATTAATGTAACTAATGTTAATAAATGTTACTCAAAAATGTAGTTATTTTCAGTTTTACATATTTGATTAATGCATCACAGTATTAATTCATCTTTGTTAACTTTAGTTAATAAAATTACAATCATTCATCAGGTTAGGTCACAGTGCATTAATTAATGTTAACAAACACAACTTGTAAATGCTGTAGAGGTATTGTTAATTCTTAGTTTGTGTTAACTAGCGTTGTTAACTAATTGACCTTATTGTAAAGTTTTAGCAATTTTTGATGCATTACCTGAAACGCTGAACTTAATACTTCATGTAGGACTAAACTGGGAAAGTAAATGTTGAAAGTGAGTGTTATTAAATGCATTGT
This sequence comes from Enteromius fasciolatus, assembly GCA_032361145.1. Taxonomy (NCBI): domain Eukaryota; kingdom Metazoa; phylum Chordata; class Actinopteri; order Cypriniformes; family Cyprinidae; genus Enteromius; species Enteromius fasciolatus. Next base: position 1,202,561 of record JAUMHR010000075.1, on the reverse strand, counting down.
TGAATAAGGGCAAAGGCCTGTTAGTGTTTGGTGTTGGACATTTCTGTTGTTGATGTTTTTGTGGTTAGCATTGTGCTAAAGAGTAGAGTGTGTGGGAAGGCTAACAGCTAGTTATATGATCCAATGAATATAGCTATGCTAACGCTTACTATAGTGTAAAAACTCCCTAAAAGGAGCAAAATCAAACATATGTAGGCTACTTAGTAATTGCACTTAGACAGTGGATTTTACTAAATGCCATGTGAATGTACTTAGTGCAACCACTTTTTTCCCTCAGTGTAGGCTTATCAAAGCACAAGGTTTTACTTCAGTCCATAACCGGGATATCTCAAGTCGGCAAACCGCCACAGATTGATAATCTTTTGATTCAGACAGCCTGGCAGATTTTCAGTGGAAGGCCTGAAGTCTTACAAGGTCAAGAGTCAGAAATCAGCAAGTTCCCTTCCGTTTTTGGCCATGGTTTTGGTACAATAAGATAAATGACACGCTGTTCATTGCCAGAATGAGAAAACCAAACGTGCTAAGTCGTAATACTTCCTTACTGGCCCAGCCCAGCTCACCATCCCACACTCACAACAACACACATCCTCCGTAACACTCACACACACTCACACTTACGTGTATCTGGAGTTCTCACGCTATCAGCAGACTCGGGTCAGGCTGAATGTTATTGTGAAACTGACACGCAGGGATGCAAGGCCTGTACTTTGAGACCCACTGCTCAGAAACGGCTTAATTACTACGGTAAACAGCAGAGGTTTAGCAAATATCGCCAAACCACTGAAATCAGCCCTACCTTCATCTCAAATCGTGCCGGACCACCTCTGAGAGGATTCTCAGCAATTACGCTGCCATGCGTATTGTGTCCAAAATGCAAATAAACAGAAAACACTGCATTTGTCCCCTGTCACGGTCTGAGTTATATTCCCATCGGTAGAGTCGAAGTCCATTGTGTGCTTTATTTGGACTGGACTGCCCTCAGATTCACAAACTGTAGCATTATAATTGCAGTCGAGTTGTCCAAGTCTGAATTTGTTAAGCAGCACATGTGTAAACCTGGAACAAAATAAGGCTGCTCTGGGTTCAAGCCTCAGACAACATCAAAAATCTGTCATCGTCTTGAATCACTGTACTTGTTGCTGCTATGGCTACAGAAACACAGTATAATTAGGTTTAAGTGAAAATGTGACGCTACTGACAAGACGTTTAACAGAAGTTAAACTGTTTACAAATTTGCGTGGCTTTTCCAGTAACAAACTTCTTTTTCCAAAGCAGTAGCGGTGTAGCACAATAAAACGCCGTTTTAATGATACATACAGTAATGAGCACGCAATCTTACCGTCGAGTGAGTTTAGAGAATAAAAATAAACCACGCTCTCCTAATTAGTCTCTTCCACGCAGCATTGGAACGTTTGGTTCATTAGTGAACTGATTTGTCAGAAACGGCAACTCTGTCATAAGCAGTGGTGGAAATGGGCAAAATTCACATGGTTTAATTAAATACATTGGATGACTTTTCGTGACACTTTATAGTCTAAATTTACATTTATTTACAACTTATTTAATATTTTAAATAAGATAAGCACCTTAAAGATAAGCACCTGCAATTCCGACCAAATTAAAGATGTTGTGTTTGTAAATTTGCACGTTATCATGTAAGAATCTTTAATGACCCCTATGTTTGATGTTGGTATTTATACTTGTGTTTTTAGTTATGTGAGTTAACGTAGAGTTAATACAACTTTTGCACAAATGACTGGTTTTCCACTGGGAACAGTACCTGGTCCTTCTTTTAGTACTACCAGTCGAGGTTCCAAGCGAGCCGTACCGTTACCAAAACGTGACGTGTAAACTCTGCTGGTCACTGATTGGCTGGAGAAAATCGTCATTGCGTCACTGAACTTGTGACACGAGACACAACAGACCCACTAGATTTAAATCAGCACAGCCAGCGAAGGATCGGACGCAACTTTTTGGTTTAAAGAAATGCATCTCTTTTGTTTTTTAAAACATACTCCTTCGTCGATATGCTCCATTGTTGTGTGTTTGTTTGTGGCGCGTTTACAATGATGTCACGGCAGTAGAGGCGGCGCAACTATAACGACACGTGAATAATCCCGCCCACTCTAAAGCGATACTAAACTGCAGTGGAAGTGCAAACCGAGCCGAACTGAGTCGTGCCGTGCCGTGCCGTACCACGCAGTGGAAAAGCGCCATTAGAGTCTATACGAACTTACACTATATGTTCGCTGAATGAACAGATTAGTTGATGGTAATTCTGCTACAGTTACTACTGGCAGCTGATGTAAATAATTGCAATTATTCATATTTAATAGTAATTATTTATATACATTTCCCTTGAGCTAATATGCTACAGTGACCTGGACAAGTTTTCATCCCAGGCATGGGTATATAGTGAAAAAGGCAGTGTGTGCAGACAGACAAAATTATAGGCCTTAATGTTTCACAAGTAGGCCTATAAGTCCTTTACTAGCGGCATATGCAAGTAGTAATTCAGACTTATTACAGGTGCTATTAGATGACAAATTTGACATATCACCAGTGAGAGAAAGAGGTTTAAACAGCAAAACTGAGCCTCCCTCCAGGACTCCACTTTCTCCCCCAGATGTCAAAGCAAACAACAGATCCCATGGACGAGGTCCTGAACAAGCACAACTACTTGAGTCAAGAGCAGGAGTAATGGCGGTAATGAGAGCGATCTGATGGAGAGGGGCAAACTAACGGAGAGATGCAGACACCCACCGCTCCGTCGGGTTCTAAACGACTCTCTGGATGCACTCCGGCGCCAGGACACACAGCAACTCCATCCACTCCGCTTCCTACAGATCTTTCCCAGGGAAACCGGTGCAGGAAGCTCTCTCAAACACATCCAGGATGGAAATTGATATTTACAATTTATAAAAAGTGGGGAGAGGACAGAAGGGGCGTGGTGGAGTCAAAAAACATTCTTCACGTGCACGCTAATACTTGACTCGTGCACTTCAGAAGTCATGATTACAAGCTCAGGTGTTTTGTTGTCGGATATCTTTGAGGACACCAGGTTTATTTTGTTGGGAAATCTCTTTCCCTGCCATTGATGGAATTTTCCAGCTTTCTGTGTTTTCTCTGTAATGCTGTAGGCGGCGCTATTACACATCTTCAGAAACAAAATAACAGAAACAAGCAATTGTATGCACATGTAAAAATAGCTCAATAGCAACCTGGGGTTCGTACTTTGTACGTCGCTAACTACATCCAAGATCAAATCATCGAGGTAACTATGAGCTCGCTATTCCGGTTCTCCGAACGCAACATTAGTATAGCTGGATTGACTTATCTAGGATTATTGCGCGTTCATGCATTGGTTTAAAAGGCGACATGTATCGATCGCTTGAGTGGTTTCACGTCAGTTAGTGAGGTACGAAGAACGGACCCCAGGTCTCATGACGGAAAGCAGCTCTGGGAACAAGATGCAAAATACAAAACAATTATGCAAAAGTCATTTTTCACGAGTAGTAATCATAATTTGTAGGAAAACAATGACAAGTGGTCAGTGTTAGCACCTCTAGAGAGAGTTTCTCTTGGAAACTGCAGTGATGTACACTCTCAGAAATAAACGTACAAAGCTGTCACTGCTGCGGTACCTTTTCAAAAAGTACAAGGTTGTACCTGAAGGGTCAGTTTTGCTGCCCTAAAGGTATATATTAGTACTTAAAGTGTACATTTTTGAAACTAATAGGTACAAAAGTGTAAAGTATCGCCCCAGTGACAGCTTTTGTACCTTTATTTTTGAGAGTGTGCTAACTGGTACGTATTCATCATGAGACAAGGTAATCTAAACTGCTTAATGTTACTAAACGAAATGTTGACCCAAGGAGTGGTTTGAGTCTGTGAAGCTTGGGGGGCGTAGATGAAATAAATCTACTCAATTGATCATTAATTTGAAACCGATCCAAAAATTACTTTTTTATCAGCATTTTTGTTCAAAATGTTTCTTGTGTTGATCATCTAAATCAGGGTTTCTCAAACCTTGCCCTGGAGGTCCAATGCACTGCAGAGTTTCGCTCTAACCCTCATAAAACACACCTGAGCATCTTCAGGATCATTAGAGAATCACAGGAAGGTGAGTTTAATCAGGGTCGGAGCTAAACTCTGCATTGTAGGCTACCTCCAGGGTAAGATTTGACAAACCCTTATCTAAATAGTCAGCTTGCAGAAAATAAAAAAAATCAGTCAAATAAATTCTGGACAAAATACATTCAATATGCATCAAATAGTTATTTACATAAATATACACTGTAACAGAAAGATAAAGTTGTGTAGATGTTGTGAGGAAAATAAATCAGACATATTAGTTACTACAGTAGTTCTCTCTTTTGGGTAACTTGGAAACTTGAGAAGCAAAATTATTAGTTTATAAATACTGAGGACTTGCTTGTGTCCTATTTTTACACGAAACACAAATTTACAATAATGATTTGTAACGTCCTCATTTGTAAGTCGCATTGGATAAAAGTGTCTGCTATATAAATAAATGCAAATGAAACAAATCAGAAAGTTTCACATCAGGTGTTTACGAGCATAATTTTGTCCTGCTGGTCCGATTATTTCTGTGACAGAAAATCAAGCTTCAAGAAAATAAAGAAAAGTCTCTGCATTCACGTAATTCCTACTTCAGGTCAGAGATTTGGGGCGTAGGAAGAGATAAAAGAGCATTTAATCACATGTTGGAGAGGAAACAAGGTCACGCTGCACAGGTATGGTTCAATGAATGGACGCGCAGATGGCCGTGTATGAAAGGACGAGGAGGGAAATCAGGCCGCCTGTTCTCTAATGACATGGAAAAGGAAGAGAAATTGCGCTGACTGGTCAACGGTCCCCACTCGCAGGTGCTCGCTCGCAGATCAAATAGGTCCATGTCTTTTATATCTCCTCTGTTGCTTTCGTCTGGGTTTAAGGAGAAGAGGTGCTTTTGTGATTGGAAAACCTTACGGACATGTGGAAGTTATCAGCCAACAGACTGGCCTATCCCTTCCTTCTTCACCCCCGTTTTGTCCCGCGGCCCAAGAAATGCTTGAGGGAAACTGTGAGGAAGAGAAAGAGAGACAGAGAGGTAAACACACAGAGAAAGGTGAGAGCAAATTGCGGTTTAACGCCTGTCTGCCACCCGAGTCCTTTAGCTCATTAATAAACGGCAGCGGGACACGGGCCAGAATGCGCAACTGATGGGATAAGTGACAGGAAGCATGTAGGGCCCGTGTTTGTATTTCTGTGCGTGTGTGTCGAAAGATTGATTTGATTAATGTGTGTGTTGACTGAACTCTGAATTTACACTGACGTATAAACACATCTCTAAACTGCAGCGTGGGTATCGCTTTAGCCTCGCGTGTTTATATATGGGTCAATGACAAATAAGGATGTCTTGAGTTGATGAGGAGGAGAACTTTTTTTTTTTTTTTAAATCTGCTTTAAATGAAAGCGCCAGGGTCTTGAAATGTAATCTTCAGGTTTCACACGGTATTGAAAAATGTGCAGCATTTTCTCCCACGTTTTGTTTCAATGCTTGTCAGGTGGTGTAACCGAGAAAAAAAGTCATTCAATATTTTCTTTACACCATGAATACTCCTTTAATTATGTTAAAAAAAGAGTTCTACTTTATGGATTTTAATTATAATGTCTAATATAATTTATATATATATCAGATTTAATAACAATATATACTGAATGTCTGTTTAGATTTTATAATGTTTTTAAGGTAAATTTTAACTTTTGCTCACTAAGGCTGAATTTATTTATATACTATATTATAATACTGCAGTAAAAGTAGTTATATTTCAAAATATTATTATAATTTAGTTAATAAATAGTTTTCTGTTGAATTACTTTTTAAAATGTAATTAATTCTTGTGAATTTTTCAGAATTTTAAACATAAACTAAGAATGACAAATAATAAAGCATATTGTTATTATCTTAGTTCATGTTGATTCTGACCTTTACTAATGCATCATTAAATGGAAAGTTAAATAACATTAATGGACCTATAAACATAAATAACGAGCATTATGTTTTTTATTAAATGTCAAGAAAGATTTAAAGCAAAAATACTGTAACAAATGTCCTGCTCATCGTTAGTTAATGTCAGTTAATGTATTAAAACAGTTATCAAATGTAACTTTATCATAAAATGCTAGCAAAAAAAACATATTGTCCCACGACTGACCCCTAATGAAGGTGTTTATGAATATTTTTCCATATGCTAAAACAAATCACAGGAATTCAGCCTAGAATTTATTTATAGACTGACACTTTGCATTTAGGCCATGTGCGTGTTCATGTGAGGTTCTCTAAATATGTACCATCTGTGTAAATACACGTGTATATGCATTCATTACACACAAGCCCAAAATGTTTGCCTGTTTATAAAGAGCGTCCTCAGGGACTGGAAAACATGAAACTTAAGCTTTATATCTCTCTCGCTCTCTGTCTCGGGCCAAGTGTGCGGTCCAATACCCTGTACTTAATTTAGTGATAGAAATAAACGTGGATATTCATCTTCTTAAAAAAGCAGAACGAAAAGCCATTCAGACTCATCGGACCTCATTTATATACTATCAGATTGCCAATAAGGATGAGCATTCAGTCAGGTTATGCTGCAATGAATTATACTCAATGTTACTGCTGACAAACAGTTGTGAAACCAAAGACTTTGGCTTTAAACTCCTGTATGTGGTTTTCAAGTTTTCAAATTTACAGTCCGAACTGAGGTCTTATTTGAAACAATCAATAATGTAGTCAAGGAAAATGGATGGACGATACCTTAAATCATGCGACTTGTTGATTTCTAAGTGGACTGAAAACAAGGAAAAAAAATCCCAGAGATTTACATTTAAGAGGGGATCTGTTTGACTTGGGAATAGGTTGTTTTGACACGCTCCAGTAAGAAACCACAAAGCAACCATCTTGCAATTGCATAGAAACGCACCGACAACAATTCAGAACACCTTAGCAACCGCATACATTCAAGCCGAAGTAAACAAACACTTTTAGTCTTGGCTGGACGAACGCAGCTGTTCTTTAACAAAGATGCTACATTTATCTAAAATGTCAAGTTAAAAAAAAATGCATTTTAAAATATTGGTTTAGCACATCCTTGCATAATGTAAGTATTTAAGGAGTAGTTCACCCAAAAATGAAAATATCCTGACCCTCTGACCAGCCGAGATGCAAATGAGATCAGATT
>JAUMHR010000075.1:1182480-1195220 GCA_032361145.1 Enteromius fasciolatus | reverse complement strand
GTATTTAAGGAGTAGTTCACCCAAAAATGAAAATATCCTGACCCTCTGACCAGCCGAGATGCAAATGAGATCAGATTTGGAGATTTAGCATCACTTGCTCTCACCAGTCGATCCTCTGCAGTGAATGGGTGCCGTCAGAATGAGAAAAACATCACAATAATCCACGTCCCTCCAGTCCAGCAGTGAACATCTGGAGAAGACAAAAGCTGAAACAAATCCATCAAGATATTTTACCTTTCAACCATGGCTTCTGGGTAAAATATGAGCTCATAATCCATAACAATGTTTGCTATAGTAAAAAAAGGGGTTCCACTTCATAACCTTAAAGATTATGTACTTACATGTTTTTACATTGTACTCAAATTTGTAAAAATGCATATGTAATTACACCTGTAATCAATTTCTGTAATTACACTTATGACTGTTGACCAATCCCCTAGACGTTAACCCCCCTTAACCTACCCATACCACCAAACCTGTCCCTAAACTTACCCGTATCCTCCTCAGTAGCAAGTGTTTTTCAATACGATATGAACACAATAAGTATTGTATTATTTTTCGATGTATACATAGTTGAAGCCACCTAATATAAAGTGTGACCAAAAAAACAGTCAACAAAATCTGTGCATATTTCTCTCCTGGTGCAAACAAGACATCTTTTTTATTGGAGAAAGGAATATTATCAGCTGTTTGGACTCTCATTCTGACGGCACCCATTCACTGCATTTCTCCAAATCTGTTATCATGTATATTGTATATGCAGGCTGATAAGCTGAACTGATTGCTTCTATGAAATAACTTTTAAAGCATGTGTTTTATAAACAGCAATGAATATCTGGTAAAAAAAAATAATAACTGCAAAAAAAAAATGCTTTCTAAGACTAGATTTTTTGACTTGTTTCCAGCCAAAATATCTAAAGATTCTTAAATCAAGAAGAAAGAAGTATTTTCTTGTTTTCAGAAAAAAACAAACTAAAATTAAGTGAGTTTTTACTTTAAACAAGCAAAATAATCTGACAATGGGGTAAAAAGTCACTTCATTTCTGAAAACAAGAAAATAAGTTTTACTTGTCTAGAAAATCTTTCTTGATTTAAGAATCTTTAGATATTTGGGCTGGAAACAAGACAAAACAAATCTAGTCTCAGAAAGCAGTGCACATTAAATCTGAAGCAAACACACATGAATCCTTTTAATAAAGTACAGATAAGTCTTAACCCGGCTGTCCTTTAAGAAAGAAGTCGTGTCTTAACACTTCATTGACCGAAGCCTCATTCTCACTCCCTAAGTGTGTGAAAAGCATTAGCGATTAACTCTTGGATTTGGTTTATTTAGAAGATGAATTCTTTCCCTGGGACCCAGCTCCTTCTCCCCCAGCTTCTGCCTGACATCTCCATAAAGCAAAGCACGGGGGAAAAACCGACCCGAGGTAGAGCAACAGTAAAATCCTCCAACTCGCCACATTTGTGGATTTACAGCCGGCTGGGGGAGATCCGGGCCTCCCTGACAGCGCTCCCGTGCACCTGCCTCCCACACGGACACACCTGATAGATGGTGCGCAGAAGCAGGTGGAGAGAGCCGATCTGTCGAAAACCACTTCAAGACACACCCAACGCGCTCTTCCAGGGAAGCCAACACAAACATTAAGACTGAGTCGTCTCCTGTGATGTCCTGTTTTCGGTTCACAAAGAGATGGATGGGATAAACACACTTCAGATTGCTCCCGATACTCCCAGCGCCTTTGATACTGGAGCGCTTTTTGCGAACTTTGACCCTGTGAGTCTAAAACCTCCACAGGACCTATGGCTTTCTTTTGGTAAATTGATGGCGGTCGAATGGATCTCTGGAGAAGAGCGCGTGAGTAATGTCCTGACAAAGACAGCAGCCTCCCTTATGACGAGGATCATTGTTGGATCCGTTTTCAATTTGCGCAATGTGCAAAATAAATCAAATGCTGAGGGATACTTAAAAAGCGCAGCCATGGCAACCTTACAGGAAGTTCAAACAGATCTGTGGTTTCCCGTGGTGTCAAATAAGGCATGTCCACACCTGACCGAGGAAGAAACCCACCGAAGCGCGGTTATGCCACATCGCGATCTTCACATTTTCCCACATTTGCTCTCAGTGTAAAGAAAAGGATGCAGTTGGTTTTCCTCAAAGCGGACCGTTGGCAGTGGCACGAGTAGCCGTTAATAACTGCAGAGGAAGCCCAGAAAAATCACACTGAAAAACAAGCTGAGCGAGTGCCTCCAATTTGATGTTAAAATATTTACTTTCAGCCACCTGTGGGAGGTCTCTGTTTCTCGTCTTGTTCGCTAAATGAAAGCGCGTTACAGCTGTGGTCCCGGGATGCTGAAGTGCTCTGGTAATTGTTTCTGTCTTCTGCACAGACGAAGGGTCACATCGCACATTACACAGGCCTGAATGATTAGAGCCTGAGCGTAATAATGCTTTGGTTAGTCATTTCAGAAGCGTAAGAGAGGAATACAATAGTGCCAAGAGTTTCGAGGCTCATTGATATTTCGACTGGGGACGGGGAACGGGCCACCAAGGGCCCACAAAGGGCCACTGTGGTATAAAATATTAGTCTGGCATTAGGGACTCAAGAATTCAAGAAACAGCCATTTGTGATCACCTGAATTGTGCAGCTGGGTTAAATCTAATCAAATTGATATACATTAACAATTACTCTGTGTGTGTGAGAGAGAGTATAAGTGTATCTATCCATGATGGTAGAAAACTGGGGCAGTATCTTTTTCTCCCAGTTTCACAGACAAGGCTAGTCCCAGACTAAACTGCATGTTTGAGCTGTCTCAGATGAAAACATCTTGCTCTGGCATATCTTAAAACATGTCAGTGTCATTGTTCTGTGTTAAGATGCACACCTGTAATATTTTCTTATCAGGCATTTTTGTAAAAGTTGCTTAAATATCTTATTTTAACTAATGCCTAGTCCTGGTTTAAGCTAAAAAGCTATACCGGACCTAAAAGTACTAATATGTACCTTTTAGTCACAAACATGTGTCTTGTGAAAAGGTACCGCCCAGTGAAAGCTTTTCTTCCTTTATTTATCTATCTATACTCTCTCTCTCTTTCTCTCTCTCTCTCTCACACACACACACACACACACATATATGGAGAGAGAGAGAGAGAGAGAGATATTATATAGAGTTAAAGTTCTAAACAGGTACTAAACAGTACAACTTTGGTTTATTTTGCATCAGTGCTGTTATGTTTATGGGCATTAGAAATCAGATTCGAGCTGAGGTGTCGCTGACCTCTAGTGGTGAGAGGGACGAACTGAGTGTGTAGCTCTTAACACAAACTCTACTAAAGAGAGTACAGATTTATAAAACATTTCATAAGGATTTAAAAACAACCAAAATACTAAAAAGATGCAAGATGCGAATGGAGTGTGCTTATAAAGGTTTGGCAGGTGGTCTTCTCACAGCATGCTGCTAGATTAATACACGGAGTTTACCCAAGCCTCTTACTTCCACATGTTTGTGAAGCAAACTTTTTTTTTAACCTTTCAGATGCAGACATTATTTTCTAGTAGGCCTATTGCTACCTGCCATGGTTGCAGGTGGTATTAGGGGAGGGGCAAACTTATTCTAGAGAGCATGTGATTGGACAAAAATCTAGTCATGAGTAGTCTGGATTGTCTGTTTTCCAATAAGTAGGCTAAATGACTATATAGGCAATATATCTTTGCTAAAATTGAATAATGACAGCGTTAAACGTAAAACACTGTATAAACTATAGTATTTTTCATTGTAGTTTTAGTAATTACTGCAAATACCCCAATACCATGTAAACAAATAATAATAATAAATAAATAAATAAGAATATAGTCTCATTATTGACACCAATGACATCAGAAAATCTTTTTAAACATATCGCTCCCTGGGCTTTTTTCCCTTAAAGTCTAATTAATCAAAATAATTCGATGTCACTTATAAAAAATATGAGGTATTTGCTTTTTTATAGTGTCTTTTTTTGGTAAGTGTATGTTATTTAACCAACAGACTAAATTAGTGTGCAATATATTAATTTACATGTGCATATGTGTATATTTTGTTCTCAATAACACGCGTCATAAACCATCCAACGTGACAGCTGCTCTGCGAAGTTCAAATGTCAACCGATTCGTCAAGTTGTTTTATAGCGATTTACGATCAGTGCTAATATAAATAATTCGCAAACGCAATTGCTTCACACGAAAACCAGCCTGAGAAACACAACACACAAGCACCTTTGTGATTTTCTTTCCTCATAAACATACGCTCGGGCTGAAGTCGTGAAAGTGCGGCAGCTGAAACCACGCCGCGTTCCCATCCCGCGGTGATGACGTATCTGCGAACAGTCAACAGACACACACACGGTCGGTCCGGACTGGAGCTACGCCGGGGCCAATATCTTTCTCTTTTCCTCCTGTCTGTGCGTTTCGGCGATCTGTTTAACATCGTTCACACCAAGCGACCGGAGTAGAGTGTTCACACAGAGCGAACGAGGCCGTTTGTGGCGGTTTTTGTGGATGAGAGCGCGCTCCGGAGTGTGACGCCTGTTTTTATTTGTGTTCACTGCGACACGGAAAGTGACAGTGCAAGATTCCTCGTCTTGACAGTTTAACGACACGACTCGAGCGATAATTATGCTATTGCACTTTAGATTGTGGGCTTAAAGAGTCAGTTTTAGTACTTTAGTCGTCTTGCTGTAGGAGAGCAGGCCAGTGGAGAAAGCCTCATCATCATCATAATCTTCATCACCCCACGCTTGGGTTTTATAGTCTAAGGTTTCACATTTAAATACTTCTGTCAGTGCTTAACTTATTCTTGAACACGATGAGAGGAAAGTAACAGTATTAAAGGTGAACTATACGTAAACAATGCTCTGGACCTGATGTGAATGTGAGATATTCTCTTTTAATGTGGATAAAACTGATATAGATCGACTTTGAAAGATGTTGTAGGTGTTTACAGCTTTGTTAGGAACACAGGATTGCTAAAGAAAAGACTTGAGACGTAGGATAGAGTCAGTTGCCTTATGCAATCCTTTAAGGTGCATGAATAAGGTGAGGGCCACCATTTAAAGCTATGATGTGAACTTTTAGTATGCGATGCACTTATTAAGGAGTTATTGAGCTGTTTCTCCCTGGGATTGAACTGAATTGTAGGTGATTGAGGGAAGTTCTGTTGGTTTTTAGTGCGTGACAGGCAGTGGCGTGTGCTCCAGCTCCCTGGAAATGAGAAAATGAATTGCGAGGAGCAAGCTGTAGATTTGTGTAATGCTATAGATTTGTGCAATGTGTCTGACAACACTATATCACACCCCACGGACGAAAAGTCGACGGATGGAGATCAGGAACTGGACGATGCCGTCCTGACCAGGTTAAAAGATGTCCATTCAAAGGCCGATGGTTCCACTGAGCTCAAAGCGTCGCATAGTCAAAACAACGGCTCCATTGCTGTGGCAGCCGACTCTGTTAATGGTTCTGCTGGCAATCTGCAGAATGTGAGCAAGTTGGAGGAACCTCCGGTGAGCAAGTGCTCTGTTGGAGATGGGGGTGGTGAAGAGAACGATGATGGCGAGATGGATATCGGTGTGGATTTAAGCCTGGATGAAAATGGCGTTTTGGAATTCGAGCCAACGGCCCAAAGTGAGGAAAGTGCCTCTAGGTGTGAGAACTCATCAGAATCTGTGATAGAACTGCATTCACAGCAACCTCCGGAGGATGTGTCCTCAGAAACCCCGTCAGCGGCTACAGCACCGGGCAACAGAGCCGGGAATAAGCACGGGTCCAAAAGGGTGACCTTTCCGTCAGACGAAGACATCGTCTCGGGTGCGGTTGAGCCGAAGGACCCTTGGAGACACGGTAAGACATTTACATCACTTCAGAACCCTCAAATAGCGAGCTCAGAGCTCATCTCTTGCGGTTTGCATTGTTGCTCCGCTCTATAAGCTTTGCGTAATTGTGCTCCAACTATTCGCTCCCTGCTGAGTTGAAGCCAAGGCTTTGAACGTGGCTTCTGTTACCTGTTACGCTCCGAGCGATTCAGGCCTTTTCCTGAAAGCCTCCCGTGATCCAAGTGACATTTGATCCGTAAGTCCTCCAGGGTCATTCAGCGGCTCCATAACAACTGCTGAGATGTGCTGCGATCCGTCTGAGCCTCGGGCAGCTGTCTCACAGATATGGAGAAACCTCTCGAGCTCTTCCAGACGGCGGGTGTTCGGAGATATCAGCATCCTGCAGGTGCATCTCTCGGAAAATCAGAGAAATCCAGTTCTGGATGTGTCGGATGATTTCTGAGCTTGCAAAAACATAACGGCATGTTCTGTGCTTTCTAGGCCAAAGGTTTTCGAGGCGTGTCTCTTTTTACCCTGCAGGGAATCTCCTTTGCGTGTACAGTCCCGGTCAAGGTGTTGTCTGCCGCTTGTGTCTGTGGAAGTGAAACAATGATGCTTTTGAGACGCAATAAATACTGTGTTTGTCTGACAGCTGCTGTTTGTTTACTCTGCAGTGCCACGTTATAAAAGCACTACTTCATTCAACGTTTAAAAATATTTGTCTTCGTACACAGTTTAGCCTAGTTTTGACATAAATAATATAGTTATTGCTTATCATTTATAAATGTAGTCATCTACAAACACAGTTTTTTCGAGTGAGACATGACTTGAACTTGTACGTTTACATTCAGTCATTAGCAGACACTTTTATCCGAAGTGACTTACAAATGAAATTAAGCTATGAAAGCTATGACAAGTCACAGTTAGTCTAAGGCGGTATTAACATATGCAAATGTTTTTTTTTTATTGTATAATAAAAATAGTCCAAAAGGGGAATAGAATAGAATTAGATGTGGAGTGCAGGACATATAAAGGAAGTGATGTGTTTTTAGCCGATTCTATGGGCTGCTCTGATTGTAATTATGATATTTTCACTTTCAATTTTGCTGTCAAGTTTAATGCAAAGTGAAATATTTTCTTTTAAAGAAATTGGATTACAAACAGGGCTGATTGGGACCACAATGAGCTGCTTTTTGTGAAGAACTAATATATAAACACTAATAAATCTTGGCCCGGGGAACATGCAAGTGCACTAGACGGTTAGCACACTGGGCCGGCTGACCAATCTGAGCCTGCGATGTATTTCTGAGGGAGGGGCTTCATAGAACCAGGAACTCCACTGGGCGTTTTGGCGAGAACAGAAACAGAATAAAGTTAAAATATTTGTAAATAATGCATTTATTTGTAAACAAACACAGTCCAAGCCTTTTAAGCAACCGCTCTTTAAATATGAAAATACATTTTACATTAAGTCGAAGTGTAAATTGTAACAATTTAATAATACATTGGTAACGCTTTACAATAACAATGATATACAATATACAACAATGAACAAGTTTTACAGTATGTATTAATTTTGTTTAGTTACTTTAGTTACATATGCTTGTTGTCACATTTAAGACTGCTTAAATAAACCTAATAAATTCTGAATGAGCGTAAACAACGAATAATTATGTGCATTCGCATTACTCTGTAAATAAAAAACGCGTTAGCTAAGTTTGACAGATGTCATAGTAGAGTTACACCCGTATTATGCAGTGTTCGAAAGATCTTTAGTAATGATTATCAGTTTACTTAGTATTTATTACATAATTCTCTTCGTGGAAATGCAGTTTATGCACATTTAAAGGATCCAGGTCCAGCTATCCCAGGCTATTTGTGGTAATGGCCTAATGTTTAAGTATCTGATTAGTAAGCACAAAGGTTGCTGGTTCATTTCCAAGTAATGTTGTCCCTGGAGTTCCAGCGATCCCTGTCCTGCTCCGCCACCATTGTGCCTTTGAGCAGGGCAGAGTATGCTAGGTTGCTTCAGCAGGACTGTCCTTGCAAATGCTGTGAATTGTAATACAGTAGCTGGTTAAATTACTGCAAACATTTATTCCATGCTCGACACACACACTGCAGTCTCATAATTGTCACACAGTAGCTTGTGAATTTTTCTCAGAGCTTGATTTCTAATAGCTTTTCGTCAATAATGATTAGGAGGGAAGCTGTTTCACAGTCACACATTGTTCTGTTGTTATTTAAGTATGAGGAAGTAGTTGAAGTCACCTGCCTGTACTGTACGCTCTATAATTTCCTTATACTCTGAGGCTGAACTTCCCACTTTTGTAGCTTGGTTTCCTACACCATTTCCTCAGAGCCAGAGTCTTGGTCTCAGGGAAACACTACAGTGTTTGTGTCTTCTGTAAATGAGAGAGCCAGTGGATCAGATTAGAAACCAAGCTGCTTTTGCTCTGTTACTCAGTTGTGTTTGCAGTGATGACTTATTACATTTAAAATATAAAGGATGTTTATAATCCATCATTATGCATTTAACAGATAATATAAGGCTTTTGTGTCTTATGATCATAGAGGCTATGTTTACTAATACAGTAAAACTGTAGTATTGTGAAGTGTTATCAAATCTTCAATTTGAATATATTGTAAAATGTCTTTAATTCCTTTGTTGCAAAGCTGAATTTTTGTTGTAGTTTTGCATCTTGTTATTGTTTTGCATTCTTACACTACTAAATGCTGGGTTAAATGCAACCCAGGACAGTTATTTTGACCCAGCTGTTTGGTTAAATGTTTACCCATCACGCTTCTGTTCTCACCTTCTGAACCAAATCAACCCAATTTCTGGGTTTGTCCATATTTCACCCAGCACTGGGTTGCATTTAACCCAGCATTTGTTTAGAGTTGTATAGACAAGTGTTTATGAATTGATGAAGTTACAGCTTTTCATTACTAGTTTTTCTTGCAAATTTGCTTTCGCCTTTGTCACAGGATTTCCTTGCAGACATTTTAAACGGCTGCTGATTTTTGTAACTCCATTCACCAGTTTACATCCTTGGATGTTTCTAGTCATTCCTGAAATCAGACCACCTGTAGTTTTGACGTTTTACCATTTTATTTTACCCCATCATCTATTTTAGTCATTTATAGACTTGATTTAGTTTTTATTTAATGTGAAATGACTGTAATGTGCGGCATCACTCTTGTCGCTCTGAAACCTCATATAACAAGATATTGAAGAGGCTTTTTAACTCTGCTGGTGGTTTCATTCAGCTGTTTTTGATGTTTCTTAGCTAGAGAAAGGGCATGGCTGGCGTGGGTGTGTTTTTCTCTCTTTAACACACACACTGGCCCCCGTGACCGTGGCACTGCTGTGTGAATGGCTTTGAGGTCCACTGGCATGAGGTGGTGTGAAGATCTATTTCAGAACGTATCGCTCAGATGTTACTGCCCCGTGGCGTTCCTGAGAGCCCCAATCCTGTTTGCCAGCGGCCTCCAAGGCCCCTCCTGATATGACTGGGCGCTAGGGATATGCCTTTTTGGTTTTTTTTTCCAAAAAAGTGTACATTTTTAATGATATAATGATGACAATGATATTGCAGGAATACTTTGCTCAACTCATGGTGAAACGTTGGAAGGTACGTTTACAAAATGGAAAAGTCTTTCCTTTTGTCATTTCGAAAAGTTTAGTGTGCAGACGACAACATTGTCAAACAATCCCTATTCACATGGACGCACGACAACAAATAAAAGGGATGTCCCCCGATCAGGTGTTTCTGATCAGGTTCTCCTGATCCAATTCTAGTCACTGATTATTGATCTGATGATCCGACGTCCTAGTGATTGATGCACAAAATCAATCCAGTGTACAGATTTGTGCAGAGAGTAAAAATGCATGTGTGTGTGCTTGAGATATGAATGAGGTTGCACATACTGTATAAAGATATTGGTAGGATATGAGAGTACTAAAGCAAACGTCTTTTTCCTAAGCTCATACATGAAGGGATAAAAGTGTAGATATGGTTAGAAAGTATAAGCTCTGTCAGTCAAATCCGAAGCAAAATGCAACCAATGACAAATGAGCTAAAGAGTTGTGGCAAACGACGTCTCGGATAGCTTGATGGCAGGTGCAAGTTTTGATAAATTAATAAGATATTGTTACAAAAGTGCATATCAAATATTTTGAACACTGAAGCATGTCGTGCATGCACATTTCTCCATCTTTTGGTTTTAATGACAGCAGAACATACACTTTTGAGCGTCGTCTTTTCCTTGTGATGGTGTAAATACTGAAACCTAGCGCTCGTCTCCGGCATGCTTTCCCCGGATGTGAACATGGCTGATTATGTCTATATATTATATATCTATGGAACATTCCTTTGCACAAAAATAATAATTTGTTGTAGACCGTTATAATGCTTTTCAATCTAAGCAATTTAAAAACTAAATGCTTCTTTGGGGAAACCAAAATGGTTATTTGATGGCTTGACTGCAGAAACACTGTTTTTGGACTTCATTTGAAAGTTGTGTATGTGCGCGTGTGCTTTTAGTTGTGTTATTGTGTTATTTCTGTTATGCTTCATAATTTCAGGCCATCTAACAGGCTAATCAGACCGGTCGGTTTGCTCTTTTCAAACAAACACAAAAAAGTGGCTGATCAGGTCACTGAATTAAAGCGTTTCCCAATCATGAATAATGGTCCTTTACCAGCCCGAACGAATCTTCATTGTAAAGCCTGACTTTTGCTGTCACTGCAACCTTGCAGCAGTAGCAGTGATTTCAGAGAGGTAAGAGAAATGGAAGATTGCTTTTCTAATGCTTTGTTGGTCTGTGAGTTATTGGGAGGCTTACAGAGGAGATTGTAATTCATGACACAATCTCATTGGTCTGTGGTACTTCGGCTTTGGGAGCAATTTTTGCTGAGTCTGAAACATTGGAGCTTTATTACAGTTCCAGCACTTTTCAAGAAATACTTGGGTAACTTCAGTCACATTTATGTCAAGGAGTTTGTTGTATTACGGTCACCTCATAGCTTTTTACAATGCCTTCATCATTAGTTCATTAGTACACCCCCCCTTATAATGGCTTGTTTAAACACTCCCACTTTATGACACACGACGTGGGGCGTGTTTTCATAACACCGGCCAAATGTTCAGTAAAGAAAGAAGGCGGAGCTATTGTCTGCCTGTAGTGTTGCTGCAGGCGCCATGTTCTGGAGACGCTGTGTGTCGTTGTGAAAGTCAAACTACTTTGTTTTTGTTTGTGCTTCCAAAAGAGACATGACTAGAAATCAGTGTTAAGTTGTGTTTCAACACTGTTCCAAAAATTAAAAAAACCCATTGTGGAGTGTTTCAGACCTGAGAAACGCTCAGAAAAGGGGCTTGTGTGGTGCGTTTTGTCTCGCGCCTTGAGCTTAGTGGAAATGAACACCGTGATGTCTGGGCTTGTTTGATGGAGGAGGACAGCATGCTGTCTTTCTCAAGTGTGCGAGCGTTTGCGTCTGTACCCCGAGGGGCTCGATTCTGTCTGCTGACAGCATCTCACGTTAATTGTGACGTTTAGCTTTTGTTTACTTATCATCCTTATCAAACAGCAGTGCACCGTCTAGAGCTGTCATTATCTTCACTCTGAGGAAGACCAGGCCTTGCTGTACTTTTACAGTTTGAAGTTTGAGCAATCACACTCATAGAGTCTGTTAAAACTGAGACCTAATTACCGTTCTGCCTGAAGGATGTGCTTTTATAAAATGTGCCGTCTTGATCTTTCAAATCTTTAAATGAAAAAGTCAAGAATCAAGCTATTTCACTATAATAAAACAAAAACTGTGAGAAGTCGACATCGTCATTTCAAATGTTAAAAGAAAACAAAAACGGATTCTGGGTAATTTTGTCTCTTGAATAATTACCATGTGGAAAATTGTGATGTTTTAGTTGCATTTTTAGTCACTGTATGTGGTTTGAGCTGGATTTACATAGCCTCTGGCTTTGTTACCTCACTTATTAATCTTGTACAAACACAAATATATTATGCAGTTAATATTCAGATGCTTCAGGGCAGGCGAGTAGACTCTTCCTGAGAAGTTCAGGGATGTGATTCACAGTAAGGTGGCACAGTTCATTTACACTGCAATGGATTGATATTCTGTGGTTAGCTTTAAGCACATGTTTTTATGCTCTGAATTATCATTAAGATGTGTTTTACTTGTGAATGACCTTCAGAACCATTAAGTTTTGGTGGAAATGTGCTGGTTTTGTTGAACAGTATCATATTTCCATGTCATCAACACACCTGCTCTTTCATGCCTCTGTTTCACTGATGTTTGCTGCTCTGTATGTGCTCGCACGTGTTCAGTTGAATCAGACGCCGGTGGTGTGCTTTCTGAACTGTTGTCTATGGCTGCTGTCTAAGTTTGTTTAATCTGACTGCCACTGATGAAGTTGATCTAATGCTTTGCAAGGTTACGGGAGATTATTATTATTTATTTATTTTTTTCAAATAATCTGTTTGCATGCTGATTTCTGACTTTGGTTAGGTTTTTCTCTTTAGCCGATAAGAGTTAAAGAAAGATTTCTACGTTTTGTTTATTTTACAGATAAAATTCAAATAAATTTTCAACTCGGGCTTTGTCAAAATATAATTTTTCTGACAATTTAAGGAAAAAGTATGTGAAATAATTAACATACTAGGCATAAGACTTTTATCGATAACACGTATCATGCTTGTGCATTACTGTGATGTATTATTTTATATAGCCAACAGTCTAAAACATTGGCTATATTTAATTGCAGCATGTGTTTACTGTATTTCAGCTGGCTGTCGGCCACCCTGCTAGCATTATCATTGGCCATCATTAGGGCTAAAATGATTCCTTATTTCCTTAACTCGATTACAAAAAAAT
>JAUMHR010000075.1:1152476-1171392 GCA_032361145.1 Enteromius fasciolatus | reverse complement strand
GGGATGGCACTTCAGTTCATAGAATGAGTAAAGGCAGGTGAGCGAATACTTTTGGTAATATAGTGTATATTAAATATATTTAGATATAATATCAAATATAAGAAAATAAAATGTATAAATGCATTTATATGTAATATTATAAAAATATATACTGTTCGTGTGTGTTCTAATATGAACATAATAAATAAACTTAGCATAAACACATATTATGTAAAGAAAAACTTTTATTTTGGATGCGATTAATCATTTGACAGCACTAATATATATATATATATATATATATATAATTATTATTATTATTTTTTGTTGTTAACAGTAGGTAATAAAAAAAAAAAGACTCGTTATATTGATCTTAAAATGTAAAAAAAAAATTACCCCCTTAATATTGTGGCAGTTTTTTTTCTCTGTGGTATTGAATTATTGAATATGGATATTTCTCAAGGTTTCGTTTGGAAATGAGAAATTCCAGCATGGTGACAACACTAGTTTCAGTTTTAGCTTCAAGCTTAGTAAAAACTATAGTTCAGTGCATCACTTTTCTAGACCAAGTAGTTCTGCTTGAGGTTATAAAGCAATAAACTGACTCTCACAGAAGAAAAGGGAAGCCTGATCACACACGTTATTAAGCTCTATTGTGTCCTCATTTGGCTTGTTGCACTGGATTACATCTGTGCTCTATTCACAAACGTATAACCTCACCAACTTCTGTACAGTCACATGCCTCCTGACTCGCTCGGCCTGCATCACGCTTACCGAAAGCCTCTTTCAGGCACAGCGCTGTAAACATACCATACTGAGTCAACAAACGGTCACGACTTCCTGTCCTGATGACACACACACACATTCAGAGTCAAATTCCTAAACATCAGGGATTTGCATATAGCGTTTTATTGGTCTGTGTAGAGATCAACATGAACGTGCCTGTTTTCTGTCATTAAACATTTAACTACATGACTTCCTAAAACAAATATAGCAATTATGTGTTCTAAACACTGATGTTATGATTTGCAAAGGGGTCAGGTTGGTCACACACACAATAGCACAAAGCACAGTTGCATAAGAGTCTTAATGGCTCCGCACCAAACCTGCGACGCATCAGAACGAGGGAGGGGGGAAACCTACACTGGTATTATAAATCTGTGATGTTTACGGTATTTCATTGTAACTTTAAAGTGCTTTAGAGTTACAGTGAAACTGCGTCAGGGGTAGGCAGGTTCGGTCCTGCAGAGTTCAGCTCCAGCTCTAATCAAACACACCTAAACAAACTAATCAATGTCTTCAGGATTATTAGGCCTACAGGCAGGTGAGATTTTGTTCAGTGTTGGAGTTGAACTCTGCAGTGCTTTCCTACCCCTGTTCTACATATTGTGATATATCAAAGTGAACTGGATTATTGAGAAAAAAAAAAAAAGTATGGTAGAAAATCTGACCAATGCACCAAAAATCTGCTTTAAATGTTTATTCATAAATAGAAAAATCCAATAATAAAAAAATATACATGTATATGTATATGTGTATGTATATATGTGTGTGTGTGTGTGTGTGTGTATATATATATGTATATAATGTATGTATTAGGTGTGGCACGGTTCACAAAACCCACGGTTCGGTTCGTATTGCGATTTTAGGGTCACGGTTTTCGGTTCGGTACGGTTCGTGTTATTTTTTCTTTTAATCTTTAACACTTCAGAAATGTACTTCAGCATATGACATATAGCTTAATTATCCACAATTTAGGATACAGTATTAAAAAGTTATATCATGTAATCATTAATAAACTGAATTGGATGCGTGTTGCACAATACTTGCACACAGTCGCAATTCTATCTATTGTTTTATTTGCGCTGTCATCATAGGTAATAGAGCGCGGATCGGGCCGCATTTTTCTGTCCGAGCCCGGCCTGCGTCCGACAGAACTGTAACCGAATTTTTTTTCTCATACTAATGACATACGCACTTTTTTGTGTGGAAAGGCCGCTTTTATTAAGCAACTGTATGAAGGCGTTCGGAAATGTCAACAGATGTGAGCATCAGCGCACACGGGGCAACAAGCGTCATTATAACACAGACGCACATTCGCGCTGATGTGACTGAGCCCGAGCATCCTTTCTAAATATCTGTCCGAACTGTATCCATCCTCTAATAGGTAACATGAAATCCAAAATGTACCCACACACCAGATTTATACGACGCTGGTGCATCCTCCAACTGCGGGCAGCCTTCCCTTTCTCTCCCACTTGCCATTTCTACACGTATAGTATTGTGACCTGCAGCACTCACGCCACACCGTAGACACCTCAATTCTTTCGCGTGAAATGGAAACACACTGACGTCACATACGGGGCACGAGGCTACATTGCGCATGTCATGAACCGTACGATGCACCGAACCGAGACAAGCGAACCGAACGGTTCGGTTTTATATATATATGTATATATATATGTGTATATACACGTATCTGTATTGAACCGTTCGGTACAAGGCTTTCAGTTCGGTACACATTACTAACCGAATGATTCAGACTAATACTTTTATATTTGGAAAAGAAAAAAAAAAGAGAGAATAAAATATGTAAAATATAATGTTTTCGGTGCTACGCTCAACAAGACAGCCCAAACAACTGTCTGCCCCTCCCACTAGAAACTCTCCCTGCGGCATTCAGGTAGGCATTTCCAACAGATTCGAACAGGGCAAAACAATCGATCGGTAAGAGCGATCAGTACATTTATAGCCGTGGATTTTAATGCGGGTTTAAAGAAAATGCTAAATGTTATTGAGCTCTCCTAGCGCTCCTAGCACAAAACAAAAAGATGCGGCCCGAGTGTTAAAGACATGATCTGTGCTGTCTGAAGCACTCTTAAATTTCTGAACATAAAAAAAAAACTTGATTGAAACGGTATTCAAAAAAAAAAAAAAAGTTTTTTTCTTTCTATTGGTTTATAACTACTACAATATTATGTTTCTTTTTTTATAAGGAGAAGATACATGAAGTATAGTTCCATTGTTGTTCAAAGTAAAATAAATATAAAAAACAAGATTGTACTTTTATGTTAGTTTTAATTAAAAAAAATGTAAAAAAAAAAAAATCTTTCAAAAAAAAATTTTCTCTCCGTTTTGGCCTTCCGTCCACACTGAGACGCGTTTTTGGTCAAGGAAAACTGAGCTGTTTGAAAACGCTCTCCAAAGTGGATAGAGTTGAAAATGGCGTTTTTGTGTCGCTGTGTGGACTGTGAAAACGGAGGCTTTCGAAAACGTTGCAGTCGTGTGACGAATTTAACTAAGATGCGGACAGCTGTGTACAGCAGTTGTTTTGTTTGCTCTCAATTTTGACAGCCCTATTAAAGATTAATATACGTTTGTACATGCTCCAGCGCATTGTTAGTCCACTTAAAAAAAACTCAACATGCTTTTCTTCTACATTTTGCGATAAATAGTACTCTGCAAACTTAAAATATTACTTTCACATCGAGGTGATTAGTGTGCCATGTTTATTAAAATGTATTAAAGCATCAATATCTGACTCAAAATGCAAAATCTGTAACTTTTTTCTGGTTATATCTTTTCAAAACGAAGCTATTTTTGTTTGTTTTGTTAGAAAGAAAAAAAAGCATTTTATAGCATTTCATCCATGTCCCAACAGACCAAAATGCATAGTGAGGGTTAGATGATAGACTTTCAGGTGAGACTCGGCAGATCGCTTTCTCCCGTCTGCTCCTCACTGAGTCACTGAAAACCGACAGACAGAGAGAAATCATGTTATCATGGCCTGATGTTTGCACAGAGATGCCAGCTAACACCCACCGTCACATGCTCCCTCCCCTCTTTCCCTCCGTTCCTGTGTCCCGCTCTTTTGTGCTTCCCATCTGTTGCTTCTCCTCTCCTTCGTTTTTCTCTGCAGTGTGTTTTTGTGAGGTATGTGTAACCTGTAGTTGTCCGGAAAGGCATCAGTCTGTTAAACCCTTCCAAGGGCATGATGGTAAGTTTCCACTGGGAGTCCCCAGGGCTGAAAGTAGCCGGTCATTACTGAGTGCGTGTGTACGTATGTGTTTTTCCACCACCTCAGTCTGCGCTTGTGTTCCTCTCTCCTAATTGCTTAGTCACCCTTGGAAAAATGACTTCACAAACAGGCCTGTAAAAGAAATGCGCTGAAAAAGGCTAGAGAGAGCCGCTTATTTATGTCCATTTACTCTGCACAGATGATACATATTTTAATGTTATATATTATTTTTATATTACGTAAATGCAATGAAAGGAGTGTGTTTGTGTTTAATCCTAATGCACGCTGCAGGATTAATCATTTTTATAGCATTACTAAAATGACAGTGTTTTCAGCCATTTGCATCCTATTATACTGATTTATTTATTTATTTATTGTACTTTTTGGGTAAACCAGGGGCTGTATTCATAATTCATACTAACAAACAAAATAATGTGAAAACATTTACATTTCCGCCTTATTGTTTCTGCTGTAGATTCTCTGTCTCTCATGTCTGTGATAAAATTGACAAATACCCCAACTTTTTATTTGTAATAAAATAAGTTCGTTATTATATTCTTACTATTATTTTAGTAAACATTCAGTATGCATTTAAATCTTGTGCTTGATCATAGGCCTCATTGATCTGAGCTCATGCACTTCGGTTGTTTAGTGAATAAAGCATTATTTGTGGATCATGTTGTTATTATTGGCTCTAAAAGTGCAGTGCATGAGCTCAGATCAATGAAGCCGATGATCAGTCGGGTACAAAAAGAAATTAAAAACTAACTGAAAATATTTTGTGACAACATTTAGTGATGATAAAGCATAGCAAGAAATGTCTCAGCAGTTTTGCTGGAATAACTTTGACTTCTGGGGGAGAGGAATGCAACATGAGGCTTAATCAATCAATCAATCAATCAATCAATCAATCATTTATTAGATGTTCTCCCAACTTTTCAAATTGAGTCATCTGAGCAAACTATTTTACATTGAACAATATTACATATAATAATAAGTTCCCAGCATGCATTGCAGCTTGAAAGCATGTTAACTAGTATAAACACGTTATCATTGCTTTGCTGGATTAATTCATGCTGCTGCTGTCAGTAAGCTGTGGAGTTTTTTAACTGATTTAATAGTTCCTCAACATGGTTAAGAATGGTGTGCTGTGTGCATCTCCCTGAAACTGAATTAACTTCATTAGTTTGCATAAAGACAGATCTGCTCTGACAGATCTTTTAACACTTACCAGACAGACCAGTTACCTAAAGATTTGAAGTTGTCAGTTGCTCGTTGAGTTAACTGTGATAGGTTGCCTTACTTTTTTTGAGTTCGGTCAACTTTTTTTTTTTCAGAGATATAGATGTGTGTGGATATATATAAAAACAGGTTCCCTCCCCCTGTAAGAGTGCTGTCTGTGTTTGGTGAGTAATGATGACCGCCGTGAGCTTGTGTAAGAGCAGAAACACGAGGCTCATTGAAGTCGCTCTAGAAAGCTCCGGGTCAGTGCAAAATGTCAGGTGCTGACTCTGAATGCTTCCAAGTCTTTAACCGATCAGAGAACAGGTTTATAAGGGCCGCTGCCCCCTGGTGTGTCTCACAGCACAGCCTTCAGTTCAGCATTTATACTGCTGTGCTTTCAGCTCTCATTTGTTTGTAACCCAGAGACACGTTACAACACACACACACACACACACACACTGTATTAGTCAGCATGTTATTGGTTTTGTGTAAGTGTAGGTGCACACACACTTTTTAATTAGAGTTATGTTAATGACCTACCTGTCCAATAATATTAGTAAACTCTCTCTTTTATTTGTTTTTTTTTCCATAGGACTTAAAAGACCTGACACAGCGAAACGAGTGCCTAGAACTCAAAGGTGAGCTTAAAAAAAGTGTCTGAACGGCCTTCGAAAGTTCAGGGAGTTATAAAATAGTATATTTTCTGTCTTGTGTGTCATGGAAATAAATGAATGTAATTAAATTTAACTCCATTTAATCTGTTCCAAATGTAATTAATACTAATTTAGCAAGGATGCACTAAATGTATCAGTAAAGACATTTGTAATGTTACTGAAGATGTTTATATTAAATCGACTTTTGAACTTTGTTCATGAAAAAAAATGTTGTTTTAGCAGCAAGTCACCATGTTAGAATGATTTCTGGATGATCACGTGACACTGAAGACTGGAGTAATGATCACAGAAATAAATTACATTTTAACTTAACGCATAGAAAACAGCTATTTTAAATTGTAGTAATATAAAAAAATGTATATGGGTCAAAGATGAAAAAGGGTTAAATCATAAAAATGTGTAACACTGCTTTTGTTGTTTTTCTCCAAAAAATAAAAAAGTTTTTTGTTTAAAATAATTGCAATTAATTTTTTCTGAGGCAAAAACAAAATATTGCCCATTTTCCGCTTATTTATTTATTTATTCAAGCCCAAAACTAATTCTTTTTTTTTTTTTTTATCCTAGGTTTTGATCATCTGTCAGTAGGATTGTTTTACTCATTTAAAACACAATAAACTTTAATATGCTTCGTACTAAAATATGCTATTTTAATATGTACAAGCATGTTGTTTGAATTTTACATAAATATAGTGTTACACTGAATGACAATGTAACATTATTTCAACCAAATTTTGACATTTAATTCTCTGAAACCTTAAAAGTAGAACTTGCATTTAATGTGCTTTCTATGGGCTTAAAATCACTTTGACCCATGTGCGTTTAATTTCACACAAACCATGAACTGAGAACCCATTTCATTCACACACACACACACACACCCTCACGCAGGTTCTCCGTTGAGTCCGACCTGTTAAGACTGGTTTGTGTCCTCGTTGGGTTTGTGTAGTTAATGGGTGTGTGTCCATAGACGAGCTGATCTCAGCATCAGATGATTTTACTGTAAATAAGAAAGTAGCAGAAAGACTTTGATCTGTGTTTTTACTAAATAAAAGAATATAAAGAGCCATACCTGTGCAAACGTTGACTCTAATATCTCTGTGCTTTGGTCGTCTTGTGTTTTCCCCTGTAGGAGAGAAGCTGGACTATAAATCATGTGAATCTCTGGAGGAGATCTTTAAGCGGGTGCAGTTTAAAGTGGTGGATCTGGAACAGACAAACTTAGACGAGGATGTGAGTGTTTCCCTTTTCTTTTCTTTTTACCTCATTGAGTTTCTGACCGTCCGCAGGGTCGTTCTTGTTCTTTCTCTTTCCGAGCTTCTGTTGTGATGAGTTCAGCGCTCTGATTTGATTTATCAGTGCCGTTACACGTTGGAAATGCTCATCAGCCTCTGGTTAAGGCTTGTGTCTCTGTAGATGAATACATGTGTGCGGTTTGTTTGTTCAACATAAACACCGATATCAGGAGCTCTGGAGATTCAGTCTGTTTCTAGTAGAGGTTACTTGAGGTTACTCGAGGCCTCTGACTAATCTGTTTGGGTTAATGCAGTCATTTTGCCATAAGTTGGGTGGATCTCCGTACATACAGAGACGCACACACTCCTTAATACCACATCTAATGGGAGTGTCATGGAAAACTGATTTATTATTTTTTGGGGGAACAAAAGTCCACATTTACACATTCTACCAGTCACTATTAATTTATCTGTTTGTTTTTATTTATTTTCACATCATTTGTTTAATTATTATTTTTATTAATAATATTATAATAATTATTATTGTTTTTAATTGTACTTTAATTAATTCATTATTTATTCTTACATTTGAAATAAAATATGTACTATGAACAAATATTCTGATTACTGTTTACGTATACATGTATTAGTCTTTATCTCAGTCATTATTATTTCATTTATTTTATATTATTTTAATTTATTTTAATGCAATGTTTTGTTTTTTAGTAAAAATGTAACATGTACACACTAACAGTCACTATTTATATGTTTTTCATTTGTTTATATTTTTTAATTTATATATATATATTTTTTTATTTTTTTTTATTAATTGTATTCTAATATATTTTAATTAATTAATAAATTTTGTATTTTATAGCTGCTGGTCGTAGATCAGTTTCTCTACTGCTGAGTTATAGTTGGTCTGGTTTGTTGTTTTTCTGTGTGTGTAAGTATTGGCTGCACTCCTGCTGCTCCTAATCTCCTTTACCTTTAAATCCTCTCTATGAACTGCTTTGTACCTGCTCTTGTTTCTTCTCCAGAAACGCTGAGCCTGTCCGCCTCCTCTGTGAGAGATCTTGTATGCGGTCATTGTATTTATAGGGTGTGTGTGTGTTCAGGGTGGAGCTCAACACCATACGCTGCTCCTCCGCAGAGATCCGATCAATTAAACACCGCTGAGTTTCACTTCTGTCCTCATTCTCACAAACACATTGTTTTCTTTTAATGCTGATGAAACTATTTGAAAGGAAGTGATGTTCCAAACCTGTTAAACTCAGAAGAAGAGTGTCAGTAACCAAGAAGCTTCTGGTTCATTCTTTTTAATAATTCAAACCAAGATAATATTTGAGGAATGTTGGCCAAAACAATTAGTTTTAAACAATTCTTTTTTTCCCGTACTGTGGAAGTTAATGGGAATATAGGATTACACAATTTTATATTCATATTACTTAAAATTGTTACTTTATAATTGATTATTGTTTGGGGGAAGATGTAAACACTTATTATGTCTGTTTGATTGTGCTGCATCATCACATGTGCGTGTGTGTGTGTGTGTGTGTGTGTGTTACTTTTTGTCTGTCTCTTTTTTTCCTGTCTTTTAATTTGTGCTAGATGTTCTCTCTCTCTCTCTCTCTCTCTCTCTCTCTCTCTCTCTCTGCAAATTTAAAAAAGAACATTTCACAAAATTGCTATGGACTTTTTTGTTTTTTGCATGTATATAAGTCACATGATCATAGTTTACCTCTCCAGGAAACACCTCACAGGTGTCTTTTCGCTCTCCTTCTCTAAAGACACACACCTGCGGTTCCAAAGCATCTGGCTGCAATAAATGTGAACGTACCAACATATGTTGCAGTGACTTATCACCAAAGAAAAAAATAACATTTTAGCCACATAACATGGGTTAATGGAAACAGCGTTATTTTGCTTTTACATTTACGTTTAGTCATTTTGCAGATGGTTTTATCCACAGCGGTTTTATCCAATTGAGGAGTACCTAAAGTGATTCTTCTTAAAGAGGCAAATGGACAGAGGAAGTGCTCGTAACTCCAGCCTCTGGCACTGTTCGAACAAGTACAAGCTGGAGAGGAGTAAATAGAGAGGGTTTTTTAATCTACACATTTAGGATGAGGTCAGGTAGTGTCGATGCGTTTTGAGTTGCTGTTTGAAGATTGGCAGGGATAGCAGTGGGAAGATCGTTCTAGCAGCCGGGAACAGTGAAGGAGAACGTCCTTGAGACGGTAGGCGTCGCTCACTAGAGTGTCTCAGACTTCTGGAGGGGATGTAGGGTGTGGAAGTAGGCGGGTGCTGAGCCTGTGGCTGTTCTAGAAGCAAGAGTTAGTGTCTTGATGCGAGCTGCACCCGGGAGCCATTGCAAGAAGATAAAGAGAATCATCTGTAGAGGTTTGATTGTGCTTGCAGGAAGTCCAGCCTAGACCAGGTTTTTTATTGACAAAATATTGCAGAGGTTTTGCTCATCTGTAATGGAAACTCTCTCTCCTCTCCAGGATGTTTTGTCTCATCTTGTCTGAGATCACTGTGACTCATGCTGCTGAGAGGACAGTGTGAATCTCTAGTGTAAAGATGCTTGACACAGAACCAGGTTTACTCTTGAGACACACATGTATACATAGACATGTGCTCATGTATAGACATGCAGACTAAATCTCAGCACTTGCAACATTCTGGGGCTTCATCCAGGATAAAAACCTAAAAAAAAGTTATTACATTTTTTAAATTAAATTAACTGAAGTGTTTTCCTTCCGCCACAGGTTGAGATTTTACAGCTGAGCTTTACTAAATCAAACACATAACTTTAAAACTAGTAACCAATGAACGCTGAGCTGCTTCATTAGGAGATTACAGTACAAGCAGTGTGTGGTTAGAGCATTACAAGCGACTGTGTTTACTTAAATAATATTATGGTACATAATTATATATAATGTACTATAAGAATATTTTGTAATGTCTTGGTAATTAACATAATAAACATATAGGAATGCCAGCGTCTGACATCAAACCTGTTTTCAATATCTACATTTATGATAAATGGTAAATGATTACATGCATAAGAAATGATATGAAGTGAACGCAAGGAGTTAACTGTTATTATTTTGGAAATAGACCTAATTATGTTGTGTAAACGAGATGGTAATAGGTCACACCAGCTTCTATGTATGAGACAATAACTGTCTTTAATACATGTTGCCACCAGTCCTACTGACATGGTGTTAAATCATAAATAAATCAGTCCACGCATGCATGTTTTCTTTCCCCTCATCAGTTTCTGAACAGATGCAGCAGGTTGTTGTCATGGTAGCGCAGGTTGTCAGCATGTGTTTGTGTTTTGCATCCCTTTCGTAATCTCCTGCAGAATAAACACGGGACAGACTGCTACTAACACTGCACAGAATAAAGAGCGTGTTTCTTTCTCTTTCAGGGAGCGTCCGCTTTGTTCGATATGATAGAGTACTATGAGTCTGCCACTCATCTCAACATCTCCAGCAACAAGCACATCGGCACACGAGGCTGGCAGGCCGCCGCGCACATGATGAGGAAGGTGAGGCTGGAGTCATGCTCAGCTCACACATTAATGAGTCCGTCCGCTCTGCTTCACTCCTCGTGTATCTGTGTGCCTCCAGACCAGCTCTCTGCAGTACCTGGACGCCCGAAACACCCCGCTGCTGGACCATTCGGCTCCGTTCGTGGCCAGAGCTCTGCGGATCAGCGGCAGTCTGACCGTCCTGCACCTGGAGAACGCCGGCATCTCAGGACGGCCGCTCATGCTGCTGGGTAATGATCGGGAACGCTGTGCACATTAACCCTATAAAACCTACTGTATCTTATCTGACCATTTCTGAGTGCTTTAAACGGTCCGCATGATGATAAACCTGTGTGTCACAGTGTATGCTTTTACGAGAACTGTACAAAGGTCCATTTTCAGCTTGTGCTTTATTACTGGGAAATCTTTTTAAATGGAAGAATGCTTTATTTCCATAGTTATTGAAAGTTATATATATATATATATATACATAAATACATAAACATATATGCGTGTGTGTGTGTGTGTGTGTGTGTATATATATATAGTGTTTTATGCATCAGGCTTCTATGGCTTGTATAGTTTGATATACTGAAAATATTCCTTAAAAGCCTGATGATCATATCTGAAACATATTTTTCTAAATAATAATGATGGATAATCAAGCAAGCCTTTAGTCCAGTAAGTGTTCATTTTGAAATATTAGAAATGTTAGTTAAAAGTCTGTTTTTGTTCTATGCGTGTGTTCAGCCACAGCACTGAAGATGAACATGAACCTCAGAGAGCTGTATTTGGCTGAAAACAAGCTGAACGGTCTGCAGGACTCGGCTCAGCTGGGCAACCTGCTGAAGTTCAACTACAACATCCAGATTCTGGACCTGAGAAACAATCACATACTGGACTCAGGTCTGACCTCTCTTCCTCTCTCCACATCTGCTCCATGTCTTGGTGACTGATCTCCTGCTTCAGTTATGTTTGTCCTTGTCATTCAAGCCGCTGTATTTGCTTTTGCTGGTGTCCTCAGGGTTGGCGTATATATGTGAGGGTCTGAAGGAGCAGAGGAAGGGTTTGGTCACTCTGGTGCTCTGGAACAACCAGCTCACACACAATGGCATGGGATACATGGCGGCCGCTTTGGTAAACACACACAACTGTGTCACAAAAGTTTCCATGAGCGAATCCACATCTTCAGGACTTATTCAAACCAAGAGCAACACAACAAAGCAAAGCAGACAACGAAGCAAGAACATTTTACCAAGTCCAAACCACATCGATCTTAATAGCTACTATTGATTTTGTATCTAGCATCTAGCAGTAGGTTTTCTGCAAGACAGACATTTCAGGATAGGACATGGACTAAAAATGAGCTCCCCGAACTTACTGCTAGATGCTGGAAGATCAACTCTTCAAACAGTGGTTCAAGAGGATGTGATGATGTCACTCACA
This sequence comes from Enteromius fasciolatus, assembly GCA_032361145.1. Classification (NCBI taxonomy): domain Eukaryota; kingdom Metazoa; phylum Chordata; class Actinopteri; order Cypriniformes; family Cyprinidae; genus Enteromius; species Enteromius fasciolatus. Next base: position 1,159,278 of record JAUMHR010000075.1, on the reverse strand, counting down.
ACTTAGCCATTCATAAAGCCTATGAGAAATCAGTCTTAAGGGAATATTTCAGCATGTTATTCTCAATAAGTGAGGGTCATTTTTTAGGATTTTGTACTCAAGCTAAGTCTCACACACATTGAACTTGTAGAGACTCCAGGAAGGTTCGGTTCTGGAAAATAATGTTGCTGGAGACTTAATGGTTCCTGATGGTTTCTCACCCAATTCTTGACATTAATTCTTTTGCAGTTAACGTGTCTTTTCTTCTTCACCTGTTTTTGACTGTGCTGACCTGATGAGCACTTTGCTAATTCTATTAATGCATCCTTCTAATAGGCATTTAATAATTTTTTACTTTTAGTCTGAGTTTAATCTCTTTCTAGGCTAATTTTATCTGGAAAAAGAAAACGTGCCTAATAATTTGGCACACCTGAATATAAGGAGTTTTTGACTTTCAGCCTTCCCGAACAATTACATATCACTTATGTATGATTAAAAATCAGTAGTAGTTATTAAGATTGATGTGGTTTGGGACTGGTAAAATGTTCCTTAAAAATGTTTTATTTTTTTTAATAATTGCACTTCATCTTAAGGTGTCGTTGTGAGTGTAATGGTAAATAGAAAAGGTCAAATACAATTTTACCGAAACAGAATTTGTGTGCCACATAGCATAAATATAATTACTTAAGTGTTAAAAAAATAAACAGATCATTTAGTAAAACAAAAATACTACTAATGTCGTATTAATGATTAATCTAAATAAAGATAATTACTTGATAATCATGTTGTAAATTTTAATGATTGTCATTTTAAAAGAAAATATTTCATAATAGGGCTGTATCTAACAAATAAAATCAACATATTTATTGGCGTGTTTTCTTTTTTTCTAAACGTTTAAACTGAAAATAGTTAATAATAATAATAATAATAATAATAACAATAATAATGCGTCCTTACTGGATAAAAGTATTAACATTAATTAAGGACTGCTGAATAACAGTATTAGAATATTAGTTTCCACAAAAATATTGGGCAGCACAACTTTTTTCAGCATTGCTAATAATCAGAAATATTTCTTGAGCAGCAAATCATCATATTAGAATGATTTCTGAAGGATCACGTGACACTGAAATAAATTATATTTTAACGGTTATTCACATAGAAAACAGCTATTTTATATACTGTAGAAATAATATTTCACAACTTTGTTGAGCTTAAGAGTCTTCTTTCAAACTAACCTCTTATGACCCATCATAGAGCACATCCACCCCAAACACACGAGAAGGAGATGAGCTCAGCCTCATTCAGTAGATTGAGAGGATGCTGTGTGTGTCTGCCAGCTGCTGACCATGCAGCGCTCGTGTTTACGTGTGCCCTGCCGTCTTTTTGTTAATTAAGGACAAAACGCACACACACATTCTGGCAGAACTGGTTACGTGATTGAACACATGCATTTTGAAAGTCTAACACTTGAGAGTTAATCCACTTTCAGTTCTTCACCGATGCATCTCGTTTGCTCTCCGTTCCTGTAGCCTTTCACTCAAAGTTTGGAAACACTGAACCTCGGACATAATGCAGTGGGGAACGAAGGAGTGCACAAACTAAAAGACGGACTCATAGCAAACCGCTCCATCCTTAGACTGGGTCTGGCCTCCACCAAACTCTCCTGTGAAGGTGAGATCTAGAGCGAGAGTGTCGTATAAACAGTCAATTAGTTTCTTGTGTGGACGACCGCTGTGTTTGTTCGTATGTTAGGAGCGGTGGCCATCGCAGAATTCATCGCTGAGAGTCCGAGGCTCCTCCGGCTGGACATGCGGGAGAATGAAATTAAAACCGGAGGCCTCATGGCTCTCACGCTCGCCTTTAAAGTCAACACATCATTGCTCCGACTCGACCTGGACCGAGAGCCCAAGAAAGAGACGGTGAGTGTTTGTTAAATGGGAAGGGGAGAGGGTTTCGCTTCATATAACATCAGACTACACGTATTTACATTTAATTTGCTGCTGCAACACTTTCATATCTGTGACCTTTTCATTGCATAAGTGCCGTATTTCTGTCTTTCCTCACAGGTGAAGAGTTTCATTGAGACGCAGCGCGCCCTGCTGGCAGACATTCAGAACGGCTGCAAGAGGAACTTCATCCTGGCCAAAGAGAAGGAGGAGACGGAGCAAAAGATGAGGCTCTCGGTTTCAATGGCCGAAATCGCCACGGAGGACCAAACTCAAGAGGAAGAAGAAGCCTCTGCTGAGAAGACCGAAGAAGAAAGCACCAAAGGTCAGGGAGGCGCAACCGATGAGGGCAGCGTACCCGACAGCCAAGAGGTCAAAGATCAAAAGCCCACACTACAAGACGACTCCGACTCAGACACCGAGGACGAGGACTCGCCCGAGGAGCCCAAAGCTTCTGCAAACACCACGTCTCCCATTCCTATTCCTGCAATAAGCGCCAGTAAAGCCGTGGCCTCAACACCTCCTCTACCAGAATCTCCAGCGGGAATAACCGTGACCGAAGCCAGCGCCTCCCCCGGAGCCCCCGCATCTCCTGGCCGCTGCATTTCAGTGTCCAGTCCTGGCAGAGGACACAAAATCTTTATGGTAACCCGTGTGGAAAGCCCCCCGGAGCAGCAGCAGATGACTGCGTTGGCGAAAGGTGTTGGCGAGAGGGCGGCAGAGAGCCAAACATCCACACACACTGATACAAAAGCACCTTCAGATTCACCCTCCAAGCAAACAGCATTATCGCTAACATCGTGTGCAAAAACGGCACCAGCAGCCTCTTCACTTGCGGATAAGCAGGAGAAGGTGAAGGAGTCATCACCGGAAAGCGCGCAGGAACCTGCTACGCCGTTTGACAGCGAGAATCAGGCCGATCAGACTCACTTAGAGCAGCAGTTGGCTGAAAATACAATCACAGAAACATCGCAAAATGTGAACGAGATGGACAAGGCGTTCACCGAGCACATCCAAACAGAGACATCGGTGTCAGTACAGTCCCGAGACGAGACGCTAAACCCGAAAGCCGAACCGTGTCCAGAACAGCTGCGCCAGGTTCATCCAGGTGCTACCGGTAAGGAAGACTGCAGTGCTCGGACGGGGTCTTCTGAGCAGATCTCTACAGAAGAAGCAGAAGGTCATCCGGCTGTGAGTACGGGAGCAGTGCTGCCCAACGGCCTGAAGACAGAATTTGCCTTTCACCTGCTTGAACCCGAGGGACCCAAACCAGCCAGCTGCATTATGGAGCACGGTGAGTTAATGCTGATTTTCCACCGCATCATGCCACAATACTGGAGAACATTTCAAACCTGTTCACACCAACTCTGATGCGACTGTCAGGAACAGCTTTAGTGCTTGAGCATACAAGAAATGCACTAGGGTGCAGATGTTAACAAATAAATATAAGGTACACCTTGGGCAGAACATTTAACTCTTCATAAGGTGGATTACTGTGGCTGTCCTGGTATTTGGGGCTCTATAGCACTGGACAAATATTAAAAAATGGATGGCTTGGATGTGAGGCATCCAGAGTTTTTTTAGGTAGGTCTAGCATTTTTTTAAGGTACAGATTTTGTAATCAAATGTAAAATAAAAAGGCAAATTTGACTTATTAGAGCTTGATTCCGTGACCAACATGGGTTTTTGGGTCAGATACTAATATTAGGGAAGTATAAAAACAGTCTGATACTGATGTAACAGCTGATATTCGTTGTGTTTATGTTAGAGTATAGTAGAATACCAGTCAGAAGGTTCCTGGTACTGTATATAGAATACGGTGCATCGATTCTACATGGACCCCAAGCGCTGTGATTGGTCTGCTATAATAATAACGTGTGTTCATTTGAAGATTCATCATGCTAGTTTAAATAAATAATAGCTGAACCTTTCTGTGTGATTCATGAACTAGCTAGATTAATGTGATTAATGATAAAACGTGTCATTATATTTAACCACACATTTAAAGGTTTTTTACTATTTAAATAATTTTTATTCAGAAATGCTCATTTAGTTACAGAGTCCTCCAGCGATTCAATCCGATAACATTTGTGAGTTTTTCTGAGCAACTGATGAAAAATGGCTCCAATTTCTGAATATTTCTACTGTATATTGTTTGTATATAGTTTTTAAGTCTGACTGAATCACGACTCGTTTTCTATATATTGTGTATTATTAGTAGTATTTAGAAATTAATAATAAAGAAAATATAATGTTCCTGTGAATAAGGCTTTGCTGGTCACGTATGTTGTTTTTTTGACAATTAAATTAAATTTTGTTCTTGCTCTTAATGCCTGTCCACGCTAAGGCTTATAAACATTTTAAATCTCTCTGCATTGGTTTGAGCAGGTGTTTACGTTGAGCTTGGAGTCACATGTGATCAGATACTACAAACATTGGACTTTCTTTGAATATACTGAATACTCAAAGACGCAAATGTTTCTGAGCATCCAGAGAATGATTCAGTGTGTGTGTGTGTGTGTGTGTGTGTGTGTCTCAGTGAGCGTGACAGCAGAGCTGAGCTGTGGCCAGGATTTAGAGGAGCTTCTCCTTGAAGCCAGTCTGGACACCAGCAGAGATGCGCCGTAATGCTGTAACCAAGGTAATGCAAGGAAATTCCCATGTTTATGAAGGAATTCCTGGAATAATAACTTAGCAATGTGCTTCCAAGTAAGTCTGGTAGGTGAAGTTAACCCGTCTTTGTCTCTTCTCAGGATCCACACATGCAGAGAGAATCAGAAGGGCCGGTTTGTTCTCGCCACCCGCTCATATTCCTCGGGCCGCTTTCAGTCTTTCTCATGTCTTTTCCACTCATTTTCCAATCGTTGCATCAGAACACCGAGGACTCACCTTCCCTCCAGTGTCCAACTTTGATTGAAATTATGCGATTCGAACGTTTGCCGTCAAGTTGTACGTTCACACAGTTACCAAAGACACACATTCAGAGAAACACACACACGCTATCACGGTGACCTCCTTCAGTTCCTCCCCGTCTCGCTGTCGACTGTGGCACAGGGCTGCTCTCCGCCGCCCTCCGGTGGACTGGAGGTTATAATGCAGTACAGAACACGCAAAGACATTTAACTGGTTTTGGCTTCCAAGCAGAAGGATGTTGTTTCGTGACAAGTCTCTGTGTGTGTTTGTCATTATTAGTGTCTGGTTAACACAAAAACACTGCTTTCCGTTAGTTCCTGCTGCTCGGGAATCGGTCAACACACCCGCTTCTGATCTCACCAGGTTCCTTTCATCAAGCAGTACTTCTGAGACCTGCGTGAATGTGTGGAACAATTTAGAGAGTCATCTGAATGATTCGGACATCTTTGTCCTCGGCGAGCAAACAAGCTGTACAATTTTCACTCTCTCTTGCTGTCTCAAACACTCATGCTGTCTTCCCTCGGTAAAACCCTGTGTGTCACCACCATACCCATCCGAAGACAGGACAAGACACGTTTGCCTTTAAACCTTTTTTCAGCTCTTTATTCTGGCTGCTTGGCTGAATCAGTTTGTATTTATTTTAAACAACCTCTGTTGTGTGATTTTTTTTTTTTTTTTTTTTTCCCCTCTTCATGTTTCCCATCTTTTTCTTTTAAGCTGTTGTTGTGGGATTTCCCCCCTTTGGTGTATATTTTCAGATTCTATAAAGAGCAAATATTAAGTTGAAAGTTTTCCTATTTTGATTGGTGGGGGTTTGGGAAAGGGGCGGGGCTCTGTGGATTGATTTATATAAACAGGGCTGGCGCTCTGGGAGAGTATATTATGTGAATCGGGAGTGTGTTTGGGCGTGAAACGAGGCAGTAGGAGTGCCTGAGCACAAGACTTCATGAAGAAAACACTACGCTTGTGTGAAGCTACTGCCGCTGGAGACACTAGAGACTACACTTTACCTCGAGAGAAGTCGCCATCGTCAGACCAACGTGTGATTCTAGGGCAAACGAAGCGAGGCTTGAGCTGATCAGTGTAGTACTTTTCACCATTCCAGGCTCTGTGGTTGGTGCTTTTCAGTTTCTCTCTCTCTCTCTCTTTAACGTCTGGTTGATGTCGACTCTGCCAGGCTTCAGAGAAGCTTTGCCTCTACATCCAGATTGTCTTTGACCTTGAAATCAACACTTCTGTGCTGCCCCCCAACCCGATGTTTGTAATGCTTTATTTTTAGTAATTTTTAAAATTACCTGTTAAATTAATCAAACTGTACTGGTAAACACAAAGAGATGTGTATGGCTTTCCCCTCTCAAATAAATGCATGTAATGACAAAAAAAAGCATGTGTGTTTTTTATGAAACCTTTCCTAATTGCACTTAGGATTTAAAGTTATATTTGACATTGGTTTTGTTATACCGTTCAGCAAGAAGCAATTATGTAAAACAAGTTTTGAGTGGATGGAACCATTTTTAGCTTGAACGTGCAAAATAACTTTCATAAACCCTACAATAAGTAAATCCACTTCACCAGCTAACTACTTTTTAACAGCTATAGATTATGCATCTTTTTTTCTCAACACGGAAGTAAGTGTATGAGTTAGGCTTCCGGTCCGTTAGCTGCTATAATGCCTCGTTTACACTAGCAGCGACTTCTGTCGCTGTATGTTGCTAGGGGCTGGCGATGAGGTCGCTAGTGAGCGTTCTTATTTTTTCCATTCTGTGCGTTTATGGCAAAAACGCAAACGCCGTCATCACCGCTGGAGCTGAAAGGAGAATGAGCACGTGAGCACTATCGTCTTCTTTCCTATTGGCTGTCGCCTCCGAAAGTCGCTCTTCTTTTGAGATTGAGGTCTCTGCAGAGCAAATGTGGGCGTTTCTCAATTTCTGGGCATTTTCAAACCGCTGGGTGTTTCTCAA